>JAQQZT010000006.1:10774032-10787891 GCA_030068275.1 Clarias platycephalus | reverse complement strand
TTGTTGACAAGTGGGGCTTGAAAATTCGCTCACCCCCTTAAGTGGGGAATGACAGAAAAAGTTTGAGAACCACTGCCATAGTGCATCTCGCCATTATGTCTTCCCCATGCATGTCTGGTACACATCCAGTAGCAGACCAGGCCGCCTTTTTCCATTGCTCCATCATTTATTCGGATGCTCACATGCTCATTGTAGGCGCTTTCAGTACTGAACAGGGGTCAGCATGGGAACTCGCATTGTGCTACAGTAGCTCCTTTGTGAGACCAGATAGGACGGACTAGCTTTTGCTCCTCAAAATCATCAATGAGCCTTGGGTGCCAATGTGGTTCTTTGGACCAATTTGGTAGGTAGTAACCATTGAGGAACGCAAGACCTGCAGTTTTGGCTCTGACCCAATCTTCTAGCCATCATAATTTAGCCTTATTTAGCGCTAGGCTCTTTATGATTTCACTTTTTTTTTCTGTTTTCAACAAATTAGGGTTGAGAACGTAATGTTCATTCGCTGCCTAATATATTTCACTTTGTGGCAGGTGCCATTGTAAAGAACTAAACAATGTTATTCACGACTTGATTTTAATATCTGATTTTGCAGAAATGTGACGTTGCATCGTTGTTAAACAGATTGATCTCCCGCACTGCTACAGCCTTTTAAATTTTTTTCCTCACGAAGGCCATTGTTGCAATACAGTTACTAAAGAACAGTCACTTGGACACAAAATAAAAAAAAAAATGCTTTATGCGCTCTCGCACACCTGGTCACAATGCTTTAGTAAACAGTATACCGCGGATGAATGTTGACTGTACGAATAATGCATGTGCACTGAGGCTGAGCATGAGGGACGATTACCCACAATCCCGCAGTGTGAGAGAGGGAAGAACCACTAGCTCAGGTGTGAGCAAGTGACGCTCGGAAGACCAGGAGTGTATTGTATGTACCACTCGTATTTCAAGACCTTGCTCGTTTATCAAAAATTACTTAAAATATTTTTGCTTTTCTTGACATTATTGAAGAAATTTCATATTATTGCGGAAATACAAAGCATGTATTGGTATTATTGTATCCATCATTAGGCAACTATACAAAACTGACAGAACTAAACTTTTTAACGAGGTTGCAGGAACATCTGATGTGTAACATGCCCTGCCTATGACTGTAATCTCTCATATTGTTCATATGCCTGGACTGTGCGGGAAAAGTGTCGGGGCAGAAGCCGATTCTCAGTCTGCCTAAATCACTCCAAATATTTTTTGTTATGGTTTGACATGGCCATGGTAGACATTTTTCACCCAAGGCACACAAGTCAAACAGTCTTGGAGAAGCATGGTGGTGGCAGCATGAAACCGCAGGGCTTCTTCTTTTCATCCAGGCTTGAGGCTGTGTCAGATAGAATAGTGTCCCCATGTTTCCAGGCTTGAGGCTGTGTCAGATAGAATAGTATTTTGGACCTAAACGTTATTCCTTCTATTTCGGCACAAAAACCTCCATGCTTTTTTTTTTTTTTAGATAGCTGAAGATGAAGAGAAATGTCACCTTTCAGTCCAATAATGACCCAAAAAAACGCAAATTCAAGTCCTCAAACATTTGTCTGCAGAAGAGATCTGTGTTTTGTACTGGCCTAGCCAAAATATAAAAAAATTTTTTAAACAAAAACCTATGAATTGACTTGAGGATGTTGCTCAGGAGCTGCCGAGATCTGATGCATTACTGCAAGGAAGAGTGGAATAAAATTGCTAAATGATGTATTAAGTTAGTACTTTTACTCGGATATACTGAATGCTATATTAAGAGGGTAGTTCAAGACAAACCCGGGACTGATGATGAAATTTCTTGTGAATGACGTCAGAAAGCCGATTGACATTTAGAGAAGACTTTAAGCACACTATGGGGATGAGACTTTAAACTGCGGTAAAACATTTGAATGGTGCAAATGTTGTAAGGAGGGCCGCACATCCATGAATGACGATCCCTGTGTTTCGGAGCCCACTCAGAGCAATCGTTCCCCTGAACAGTTAGCAAGTGGAATGTCTGAATCTTGAAAATCGCTGGATAATTTGTAGTGCATTAGTGTACCAGAAGATTATATAGAAAAATAAAGGTAGTTTTTACTTATTATGTTAAACTGTGTTCTGTTTTTCACTGCACAAACACCTATCGTACAAACACAAGGTGCTTTAGCACAAAGTCTTAGTTAGGGAATGTTAATAAATGTGGTTGTATCAGGTGGTAACTCTGTCTGTTTGGTGTCTGGCCTCTGATTGTAGTAGATTAAAGTTCAGATCAGAGATTGAGCATTGACTTTTCATTTAAAGAGCTCTTTGATGCCTTCTGATTTCGTTGTTGTGTTGTAAATGTCACTGTGACATTGATGAGGTCGTGATTAGGTTGTGGTTGAGCACTTTGATGTTTTAAATCGGTGCTCTGTTGTATTTAAGCTTGAGTGAAGGTTTAATTAAAAATCTTTCGTTTGATCATGCCTTTATAGTCCAGGTTTGTTGCTGTACGAATATCGGGCATCTCGCAGCAGATATCTTGTGGAGTGTTTATTTGCTTCATGTAGTTATATAACTAGATTTAAAGCATGTGTTGGGGAAATTGCCTAGATAAAAGACTTAATAATTTAATTTTGATTGAATTTGCTTGAAAGTCTTGCCTGTTTATTTGGCTTTGCACCCGTGCTTGATGGAGCAGAAAGAAAGCGTGGATTAGGATTGTTTGTGTCAACGCCGTGGAAATTCTGTATTACCGATTAGAAGGATTCACATAATTGATCTCTGTATTTGGGATGCTTTTAAATGAATCTTGATAGGACTGCCTCTCATATTTTTCACAACATAAACCAAGACTATTAGGAATTGTTAAAATGTACCACAAAGCTTAAAGGACACTGGTGTTTACAAAGATTATTAAAATTTTTACTTTGATATGCATTCTCAGTAAACATGCTGTGTGCCACATGTAATCTGCAGGGACAATAGCAACCCTGTTATTCATATTCTTTCCATGTAATGATTGAACTATGGATATCTGTGGATGCTATGGTAACCATCACTGTGAATATTCATTGTAAATAAATTCTCCAAAAGTTAAAATAAAAGCACTTTTCCATGTAGCGTTTTCACATGTACTGTAAATAAACATGAGATACAGAGGCAAAGTGTTTGGAGCACATTGAAGCCACTTATTCGATATTTTATACCACGTATAAAATCGATATTTTATAAGCCAAGTAATGAAATCTTTTTTCACGTGCTGATCAGACTGCGTCACACAGATTTGGAGAAAAGCTTCTTCGGCAAACATGAGCTCACAAACATCCCACGGTTGGCTAGTGTCAATGTGATCAACAGCGACCCATAAAGCACGGCTCGTTTTGCTCTCTTGGATTCCCGGCTACTCGATGGCACAGATGGGATATTAACTTCTGGATCCTCTGGATGATGGGGCTTATAGTGCAGAGGTCTGTGTGGGGAAACTGAAAAATGTACAGTACCACTCAAAACTTTGAACAGTTTGGATGTTTTTGTGTATTCTAGAACAATTCTGGATTTTTTTTTTTCAGAACTATGAAGTAACATATTACATTAGGTAGTTACGTTACAACAACTACAGTCAGTTATTTTATGACACGAGGAACTGGAATAGTTCTTGCAAGAACAGTATTGTTGAGTGCATTTGCAAAGCCCATCAAGCACCATGATGAAACTGGCTCTCATCAAGGACATCACAGGAAAGCAGGACCAGAACTTACCTCGGCTGCAGAGGAACAGTTCATTTATAATAAACAGCCTCAAAAATCACCAATTAACAAACAGCACCTCGGATTAGAGTTGTTATGAAGGCTAGTACAGAGTACAAGTAGCAGATACACCTTAATATCAACTGTTCAAAAGAGATTATTGCATATTTTGAATTCCTTCAGCTTTGTTTACTATGTAGAAAGAAATAAAAACCAGGAAAGATCATTGCATTAGAAGGTATGTTCACATTTTTCTTTTTCTTTTTTTTATCATCATTTAAATGAATGATATGATATAATGTTCAGCTATTTGTTGTAAATAGTATGGGTTAATGCTCCAAAACATAGTTGTCCCTCATTAACTATGCACTTTGAATATTAGCCGCAAAGCATGTACGGATATTGTGTGTTAGCTGATGCTTTAAATTGCCACAATACATTTTTTTTTTTTTTTTTTTGGGGTGGTTTTTTTTTACACTCTTTGAAAATCTGAACCCAAGAAAAACACTACAGATGGTAAGTAGTTGGCCTGAGTTTTTTGTCACGATTGAAAAGATTTCATCTTTTTTTTTTTTTTTCTTTTTCCCCAGACAGAGGCATGTGAATTATTTTACTTTCTTCCTTGTTTTCATCAGATTAGCATGCAGCATAAATTTAGCCAGACGTAGAAGCTGTTGGAGCAGCTGTCTGCACCAGCTGAGCACTTCTCATAAATGTCCTAGTCTGCGGCTTCTCTCACTATTAGTGAGGAAAAAATGGATCTGGCATCATTAGGCCTCAAGGCTCTTAGATTGTCTTGCTTCTGTTTTTTTTTTATTTTTTATATGCAAATAAACTCTTAAGAAAAAAAATAATAAATTTGGGGCGGGGCCTAAGAGATTATTTTATGATGCAGCATAAAACGTAACAAGCCAACAAGTTACTGCACAAGGACGAAACACATGTATGAATTAGTTTACTTTTTAATCCCTCAACTGTTTGTCTCTTGTCATAGACATCACGGTTAATTAAAATGCCTAATTCTAATACCGTAGGCCTTAATATGTAAGGAGCAGTGTCTTAATGGCGGTATAATTGTCCTCAACTTCCTGCTTGATTAAATTAGATATGCATGCTGAGGCTTATTTACGTGTGTTTTTGCGTGCATGTATGAGGAAGCGGTATACTTTGTTTCCTGCAGGGGGAATATCTTCTCCACAACCTGAAGTTTTTTTTTTTTTTTTGTTTTTTTTTTGCGCAGTGTCAATTAGGCTGATGAGAATAATGACAAATTATTGTTGTCATCTTTCCGTTGACAACGGTGACGATGTAAATGTGATTAAAAAGTTTTATGTAACTTACTAGGATGAAAAGATTGTAGTGCGCAAACAAGCAGACAAGCTCTTCAGAAAGCTTGGCAGCAATTTATGAGAGACAAAAGCAGCAATATGACGCTCTTAATCTCTGAAGAAAATGTAGTTTCTAATGAAATTTAAATGTAAAGATTTGATTGACATGAAATTGTGAACTGGAAACAACTTTAATGCTGTTTCTGTAGAAACACTGACTTGTATCGATCGATTCCAACCACAAAATGACTGGAATAGAAGAATTGTCCAGTAGTGATGACACTAACGATGAGATTTTCACACACTTCGATATCAAAGTCATATACAGCATTATTTCGACAGATGGTTCATACTGTACCTAGCATTGTTTCTACATAAAAGCGTTCTTTTAAGAATAACAGCTAATGAAATTACATTTGATATTGTAAGCTTATTTCTCAATAACATGTACTTCCTTGGTGGAGACGCGGAGGTGTAGTAGTTAGCACTGTGGCCTCGCATCTCCAGGGTCGAAGGTTCAATTCCTCGTGTGTGTGTCTGTGTGGTTTGTAAGTTCTCCCTGTGCTTGGTAGGGCTCCTGTGTTCTGCGGCGTTCCCAAATTGCCTGTTGTGTGTTTGTGCCCTGTGATGGATTAGCACCCTGTCCTCATGGCATAGGATTCAGGCCCCCTGCGATGCCTGCACAGTGATGAGCGGTACAGGAGCTGAATAAATATACTTCCTTGGCTGATGGACCACATCCTGGAAACTGGACACTTTATACGTGTGTATTAAAACACTGGTTGCTCCTTTCCTATAAGCAGATTTTGTCCTTTGCTCATTTGCACACTGTATACAAGTGTTTACATATTGGGTTTGGGAACAGGGAAATGTTTCCTGTTGTAATTTTGTAAAGATCCACCTTGGAATACTGTGAAAATAAATCGCACAAGACGGCCGGGTGCAGTATAACATAACTCGCTGCTCTGTTTTCACCGTCAGCGGACTGGTGTGTCAAATTTGATTTCATTAACATCGTGCTGTAGGTGATGAACACCTGCCGCACAGGACAGGGGCTGCGTCTCGGGTTTCGGGAGCTTCAATTTCCATTACCACAGTGCCTTCCTGTTGTGACTATAACAGAATGTTTCAGTCAGGACCAGAGAAGAACATGTAGATAAATTCGACATCAAGCGATTAGACTTGTAGAGGTAATTACAGCAAGAGTCCGTGATCATATTAGTGTCTGGTTTACTCTTTACGTCAGC
Source organism: Clarias platycephalus (assembly GCA_030068275.1). Taxonomy (NCBI): domain Eukaryota; kingdom Metazoa; phylum Chordata; class Actinopteri; order Siluriformes; family Clariidae; genus Clarias; species Clarias platycephalus. The sequence goes on along the minus strand of JAQQZT010000006.1, from coordinate 10,781,579 downwards.
ACTTGTGATTAGCTTGTGCTCTTAACAGCGAGCGTGTCAAGCCAATCTCATGTGAACACATTTTCTTTTCATGTGGACGAGAAATGGGCTGGTCTGCGTTTATAGACTATTGTGTCGTAGATGGGCTGCAGGCTGCCTGCGGGAAAGAGAGAATTCTCTGTGAAATTGCTCAGAAAGACATTTCTCACTCGGTCGCTTTGCCATGACCTTGGAGTCAGCCTGAAACAGCATTTTTTTTTTTTTTTAATGATAAAGTCTGAGATATGACCTTGCAAAATGGGGAATGCAGAAAATGACCAAATACTATTTTATCATTTTAGCATCAAAATACTGTGTGTGTGTGTGTGTGAAAATACTGTGTATATGTGTACTATATATTGTTTTCTTTACTGCCATGTGCATATATTCTACTGTAATGTTATTTATTTATTAATTTTTAAGTTATATATGGAAATACTGAATTATTTTGTACATAAGTATGCAGACATGATAAACATAAATAACAAAATTGGTACAGCATATAATATGGTGCCTACGACTTTTGCACAGTATCGTGTGTGTGTGTGTGTGTGTGTGTGTGTGTGTGTGTGTGTGTGTGTGTGTGTGTATATATATATATATATATATGTGTATATGTATGTATGTATATATATATATAAAAAAAGATTGTTGGGTTACTTTGCAGTGCAGCTTGATAATACAAGACGGTGCTCCTGCAGGAGCGTTGCTTGGTGTGAGACATGAAATTTCAAGCACTTAGATACGCGATGCAGAACCCCGACACCTTCTTACCTTCCTCCTTCAGTATGTTATTACCGCGATCATTAAAAGTGTGTAGATGTATTTTTACAGTAAGTAATCACCATGCAGGGCTTGTGGATGGAGGGGTATGGAAGGTGATTTTATATTGGTCAGGTCTGGAAACATTACAGTATGTAATCAGTGAACCATTGGAGAGAGTGTTCAGGGAAAATTTCATGGTAGGGGTTGTATGATTTAAAATATTCTAAGTACGATGACTTGGAGAACTAAGGATTCTACTGTGTATTTCCGTTGGAAATGTTTGTACAAAGTGTTTTTGAAAATCCTTGAATTTACTCAGTGTCAAATGTATTGCATCGTAGTGTACCTATCAAATCAACCAATGACGTGGCAGCAGCACAATGCGAAAAATGCACATACAGGTGAAGAGCTTTACTAAATGTGAGGCGTCAGAATGGAGGGAAATGTGATCACTGTGAACTTTTGTGGTATGAATGTTGGCATCAGAAGGACTGGATTTAATATTTCAGAAACTCCAGATCTCCTGGGAATTACACACACACACACACACACACACACACACACACACACACACACACACACACACACACCAGTTTATGAAGTTTAAACAGAATGGTAAAAAAATTAAAAAATCCCCTATGTATGAAGGAAGCGCTGTATGATACAGCCTGTTGATGGGACATATCAGAAGATTTATCAGACTGCTCTGCGCTGACAAGAAGTCTATTTTAGCATAAATACACACTTTTTACAACCGTGGTGAGCAGAATAGCACTACAGATGAAGGAACACATCAAACCTTGTTGCAGTTCACCTTATCAGGTTCTACTGTACTTCTGTCAATCCAGACCAGAGACCTGAGGCAGGGACCTGACTCTCACAGACAGCTGAACGTGGGGAAAAAGACCATTTTTTTCTCTTTCTAATCTTCAATTTCCTTGCTTGACCCAATCTGGCCACTTTCCTGTAACCTATTTTATCAGTCTTGTCTTATCTCAACACAGAACTGTTGTTCAATCAATGTGTGTTTTTCTTTTTTCTTTTCATCATTCTCTGTAAACAGTTATCTGAAAATCCCAGGATATCAGCAGTTTCTGAAATACTCAAACCTGAGTTTCTCGTACCAATATCCATGCCATGATTGTTCGCACTTGACCTGTATCTGCATGATTTAATACCTTGCGTTGCTGATTGGCTGATTTACATATCTGAATGTTTTTAATAAGGTGAACAATGAGTGTTTGTGTATATCAAGCAAATACTCAATTTATTTTATCCTAATCATCATCTATTTTTATTTAAATAAATAAATAAATAAATTCTTGCACCGTCAGTATTTATCACACTGTCATTATGAGCTGAAAGAGATCGTGTCTGTGAGGAAGTGTGGCATGCTGAGCCCAAAAACCTAACACAGCAGTGTGCAGTGCTCCTTAGCCAAAGATAGTTAGATGTTTGGTTTATTTCTGGTCGATGATGCCATGTGCTTCTGTGTGTATAATCACATTATGCATAATAAAGGGGTAGTAACATAACATGTTTAGAAGAGCAGTAGATGACAGCGGTGTACGATTTCAGGAGTCCAGAGTGGGAACCAGAAATTGGAGCAGTGACTCTGTAGCAGCCTTAACGTACTTCACAGTATTTGTGTGAATCAGTTTGATTACACCAAAGATATCTCACGATTCTTCAACATTTACACTCGTGAGAAAGAATACAGGTGAGCGAGATACACAGCAAGTTCAATTTAATGCAGTAGACATACATTTCCATATCATTGGTTGACCTTTTCATGGATTTGACTTATTTATTTATGATTTTTTTTGTTTACTCACTTGTGGTAATGTTAATAGAAATGTTAACAGGAATAAGGAACAACAGGACAGTTTAGATTAGGACTGCAGGATTGAAAATATAATAAAAAATAAAAATCACATTGTAGTTATTTAGACACGTTTTACGATAGTTTTACGACAGTTTAAACTGTAATGTGCAACTATTAAATGCACCATTTTTGTATTTTAATATATTTATTTATATTATCTAACAGCACAAATGATATCATTGTTTGCTGTATTTTTAGCACCTCAAAAGTGTCACAAAAATATCATCAAATATTTAAAATATTGAGACATTCTTAATGAATTTGTTAAATGAATAGTTAGTGGTGCTTTGGGTTAGTTGTTTAAATCGCCTGGGTTTGAATCCCAGCAGTGCCTCTTGCGATGCTCTTCAATAGGGCAGCGGTGGATCAGATGGTTAAGGCTCTGGGTTACTGATCAGAAGGTCACGGGTTCAACTGTTTAAGTTTAAGTTGACTCTGCTGCTCCAGGTCTGATCATTATGATGTATCCTGACTGACCCCAGCTTCTTAACTGGAATATGTGGGGGGGGAATCTCACTATGTGACATATTATTGAATCTTAATCTTAAATGAATAAATTACAGCCTTTTGAGATCAAATAATTTCACAGGTCCATATTGCAATTTGTACAGCACTTGTTTAAATAGAGAGAGAGAGAGCGAGAAAGTAGCTTATTAATCCCAGTGTTATAACATTACAGCAGCCAGTTCACAAGTTATGCAACCAAGATACAAGCAAAGTGTACAAGAATATTACAGGGTTAGGGTAAATTTTAAAATCACTTGGAAAAAAATAATTAAAATTAAATTATTTACAAAACAGAATACTCAAAGACCTGTGATGCACTGTACAAAAGTGTAGTCAAGTGGATAAGCTAAGAACTGTACATTTAATGAGGTAATTTGTTGCATATTAATAGAATTCACTGATCGTTTGTACATTATGGTCATATGTACGAATGGATAATCGTACATGAAGGGTATATGGATAAATTGCACCATTATTAAAAGAGAAGAGATTGAAAATACATGATCATGTTAGTGCGGTCAGGTGGATAATCTAAAACTCTGCATTAAAGGGCATTTACTGTATGGGATATTAAGAGATTTCACAGTGTGACTGTTAACTACAGAACAGATCAGAATGTACATGACTATATGTATAGCGATGCTGTCACAGAAGGAGTTCTCTATCCTAATAAAGAGGAGAGTTATTGTAAAATGTAATGGCACTCGGCAGGAACGACTTCTTCCTGTAGCGTTCTTTACAACAGTGGAGCTGAAGTATTCTCTTACTGGAAGTGCTCCTCTGTTTGACCAGTTTGTTGTAGTTTGTTGTAGTGGGTATGTGAGGTATTCTTTATGATGTTTATTAGTTTGTACAACATGTTCCTCTCCACAACAAATTCCAGACACTCCAGGGGAGGCCCCAGTACCGGACTAGCCTTACTGATGAACTTGTTCAGTTTCCTGTTGTCACTGGCTCTGCTGCTGCTGCTCCGGCGGATACCAGCAAAGAATATTGTACTGGCAAGAACATACTGCTTAAAGATTTACAACATTTTGTTGAATCTAACATTAAAGAACCTGAGTTTCCTCAAGAAGTAGAGTCTGCTTTCCTGCAGAGCGCGCCTGTGTTACATTTCCAGTCAAGCCTGTTATCCAGGAGAACTCTCGGGTATTTGTAAGCTCTCCAGCTCCTTTCTCAGAATGGAGCCTGTGTTTGGGGTATTCCTGGTGCTCTTGAAGTCCACAACCATCCATTTGGTCTTGGCCACATTCAGGACGAAGTAGGTGCTCCTCCACCGATTCACAAAACTGCCCACCAGGCCTCCAGTCCACCACTGACACACAGCAGAGCTGATTAAACTGTGTGTAGGGTCTCATTTGCATGTTATTGTCTACTAACAGGTTGCTCTAAAAGCTGCACAGTCCCAGCTAGTCTTGGCTCATCCGTAAAGTAGAGAAATGTTAATGGAGGTCGTAGGTGGTTTGCTGATGGCCTCTCTAGAGACTCATTGTCAATGCTCTCTAGCGAAATGTGCTCAATTACCCTATTGATGGATGCCGATGGTGGAGAAAAAGCTCCTATTCTACCAAGTGTCAGGCTGCTGACTCTCATAATAGAGCCATGATAGCATCAGCTAACACTGAGTCCTGCTGCCAGCCAAGATATGGCCTCTCCTCTCTTCGCTTTCCAGACCCCAGAATAGGAACAGTCTAAATTACACTTGCTAATAGAATGCAGAGACAGTGATTCTTTTTCTTCCCATCCTCCATCCGCTCCTTTTCAATTCTCTATCAGGGACGAAGGACATTTCATGGGATATGAAATGAAAGGCCTTTTCTTATTGACTGTAGGAAGGCAAGTGAAGTAGTGGAGGGTTTTAAGCAGGAAGACAGGGAGGGTTGGCATGCTGGCGAGCACGGCACACACGCGTGACTGCTTCCTCTTGTTTTTGCCAAGCACCAGATGGGGACATCAATACTTAATGCATGCGTGCTACTTCACGCTTCTAAAAAAAAAAAAAAAGCCTTGAATTAGAATCGGTCTCATCGAAATGCATCAACTAAAGGAACCAATCAAATAAGAAGATTAGCTTAATATATTAAGTAATATTTTGATATTGATCTGACTGTTTTGAAAGAATTGACTGTTGACAAAGAAATCTGATTTGATGTATAGGGAGAAGTTTTTTTTTTTAGTTAATCAGACAGAGTTTATCATTACATGTCGCTTGTAAGGCAAGTGTTCAGTAATGCCTGCCGTATTTTGTAACACCTCTGTGCTCTCCTTGAAGTCAAACCCTTTGCTTGTTTGGTATTTTTCACCAGCGACACAATCTTAATTGAATCATTGAGTGGAAGGTCCCTTTACCAGTGTTTAAGTGCTTTGCATTTGTAGAGCAAAAAAATAGAGCAGTGCAGCTTTATTACTCTGACGATCAGTTCTCTCCCTAAAACCCTTTCTCCCTCAATCTGCTAAACCTGACATCGTGTTGGTTTGGGGAGTTGCTGTGAGATTTACAGATTTCTTCACTCTTAACGTTGAAATAATCGATTTGACCCACTTTAACATTCGTCGTTAGTCATCGGGAGAGTTTCCTCTATCGTCATGCATTTAATTATCACAGGGAAGCAAATTAATCGTCTGTGTGCTCTGGTGTCTCTCCCTGGGGAGGAGCAGCTCCCTTTACTGCTGTCAAGGCTATTAACACAATAACAAAAAAGCAATTAGATTGACTTTTGGACATGGCAGTCAATTACCGAGCCTGGAATGGGGTAGCTCGGTGTCTGATAAAGTAGCTTCTCTCTGATAACAACCGGCATTTCTCACCTCCATCTCTTTAGAGAGAAGGGGCTCATTGCTTTTATTGCACAAGGCTCAGCATGGAGGTGATGTGTCTGTGCATGCACACACACACACACACACACACAGATGATAATCGGAGTGATTCCGATCTCTGAGGCCTCCTTTAACATTGACTGAAACGTTTGCCAGCTCAGATCCTCTTCTCTGGTTCTGTGGTGGCCGCGTTATCGCTCTGCGTGAGGACAGCAGCGTTGAAGCGAACAACTGTGGGCTAAAATCATCTCTAATGTTCATTACTGTGAAGCTTGTGAGCTTGTCTCAAGAAGACGGGTTGGAGCTAGTATAATGAATGCTTTCATTATAATAAAAAGAATGCAAACATATTGGTCTCTCAGCTCTCTCTTTCTCTCACACTCTCTCACACACACACACACACACACACACACACACACACACACACACACACACACACACACACACTCTCACACAGTTGTTTCAGGGGTGTAGTAAACAGCTTATTCCTAGCAGATGGAGAGAGAGAGAGAGAGAGATGTGAAATGATGAGATGACTTAATCTCCTCCCATGTAGCTGTTTTAACATTTCACACCTCCTCTGTCTGTACTACTCTTTAAAAGCCAGAGTAGTTATTTCACCTGAGTTACAGCATTATGCAAGTGCTATGGTAAAGAAGAAAAAAAAACCCAGACTTTTTAATGTTAATTATTGACCTGGGCGTCGCTGTGGCCAGATAATGCTGAAACATCTCCATAATGCATGCTAAATTGGGTCCCTCGTTTCGTCAGTGACATGCCAGTCATACATAGATGTCATTTCATAGATTTTTGTGTGTGTGTGTTTTTTTTTAATAACTTCTTACAGGTGTAATGCTTTGTAGAATGGAATCTTTGACTGCAATGAATTCGGATCATTATTTTCCAGCATGCTGAGGTACAGAAATATGAAACAGAATATTTTATTTATTTTTTTATTTTCCATACTGCTTATTGTTAAGGGTTGTGAGGGACTACTGTAGCACTGACTTTTTAAATTATTTTGTCAAGTCTTGAGCCTCTCCTCATTTCTTCAGATTACATTAAATTCAATTTAGTCATGTAGATTAAATGAAAGAAATGGGGAACAAATGTTTTACTGCGATAGGCAGCAAAGTACCTAAGGATAAAATAAAAAAAAAAATGGTTATGTAACAATCTCAGCAGCAACCTCATTACCCCTCTCATTTTTTTCAACTGCACGGCAATCAGCATCATCGTTACACAGTACTAATCACGTATGTCATCAATCTGCACCTGTTTCTCACTGGTCAGTGCCTTAAGTTAGATGATTTTTTTTTTTTTTTTTAAGGAAATGATTCAGAGGAATGTCTGTTGTTTGTTAAACCACACAGTGACCTATGAAACTGGTCAGGTACAGGGACTAGACTGGAAATGAGAACTAAAATAACTTTCTTATATATATATATATATATATACTCAGCAAAAAAAGAAACATTCTCTGACTTTCAACTGTTTTTACTTTCAGTAAACTTAATGTGTAAATATTTGTATGAACACTAAAAGAGTCAACACC
>JAQQZT010000006.1:10754483-10774025 GCA_030068275.1 Clarias platycephalus | reverse complement strand
TATATACATTTTTTTAATATATTTTTTATTTTTTTATTTTATTATTATTATTTTTTAAACATTTAAAACATCATGTTTATTACTAGGTTAGAAAAATACAAACTTATCTTGCTTTATCTAGATACTGAATGTCTCCAGTAACAGGATTAAAGTAGTCTACAATAAGCTAAACGATAGTTTTGTTAGCTAGGCATCAAAGCTGACGTTAGTTGTCAAATGCTACTGTAGTAATAGCTACCATTTTTAAATATATAATTATAATATATTTTGGTAATGTGTGGTGTAGTGGTTAGCACTGTGGCCTCGCACCTCCAGGGTCATGGTTTGGTGTGTTTCCTCCAGGTACTCGGGTTTCCTCACAATATGAAGACATGCAGACTAGATTAATTGGGATTCCCAAATGGCGATACCCCACCTCGAATATGAATGAGTGAATAGTTTATGTTTATGAATGTCCTCCACTGCTTGACTCTTCTAGTGAGCTACATTAGCTCTCATCGAATTAGCTGTGATTTCTCAGACATAGATGGAACTGATTTCAGTAAAAAGTTATCTGTGTGTTGCAGGGCATTAGACGGAGTGCCTCAGTCCCGGCGGCTACCTGAAGCAACGGCTTCACGTTATTCTTCATCAGTCTTTATCAACTTCATGAAAAACCCACCATGGCTCTATTATCAGCCTGACGCATCTATTGATCCGTGTTTCAATTCCCTATACGGGGGATATGATCACATCCTCAATGCCATTTCTTTGATTGGAGGAAGCCCATAGAATAACGTGGTGTAAAAATTGATGTGAAATTACCCCGGGGTCTGGGATTTGATTCCTGTGACATAAAAGGTTGGGTGATCGTGACGAAATGCCAGTGGGTTGTTGAGATCTGGTGAGATTGTGCTGTGTGTTTTGTCACATAATTTGTAAATTATTTTATTGAGCATATTCTACTTTAAAAAAAGGTGGATCAGTGTTCAATTTACATTCAATCGTTTTCTCTGCAGTTTGTCTGAGGTGTTGCTGGTTTGCCCTCATTCTGTTCAAGGCCAGATTTCTGCTTGTGCAAACTAAATGTATTCAGGTTATGTATGAGTGTGTGTGTATGTGTTTGTTTGTGTGCACCTTTTGCACGGCAGCTTTGGCACGCAATTTCTCGTCTGAAAGTCAAATTGCTGGAGAGTTGTAATTTGAGGACGGCTGGAATGATTCGCTGAATTTATCCCAAGCGGTCTCGCGCGGCGTCAGCAGCCACTCACTGGTCAGAAGCAGAGGAAAATTACTTTGATCTGCACATTCATTAGGTCTGCCAAATGTGTATCCCATCAACAGACTGATTATGCTTGTGTTTGTCATTCTGATTATGTGTGTATTGTCCCTGTAGGTGCATCAACACAGATTTAAAGCCTCCGTTTGAATGCAAACTGAATAAGTGGAGATTTACGCAGAGCTCGTTAACCATCGGTTTCTCCGACTGTGTATTCAGCTCATGATTTAGAGCGTCTAGGTTACAGAAGAGTGGTGATGAACAGCTTTCTGCACGGCACTGGTGTGAGACACATCACGGAAGCTGTTAACTGCAAGTTTGACTGTTTTCTCACAAATCCTCAGCCTTTAGGACCAGTCACCTCATTTATAATGATTGTGTGTGTGAGAGAGAGAACTGGTTAGGCCAAGACATAACACTTGCAGGTTACTTATTATTGAACAAAAGTGGCCTATATAAACTTGATGCTCAAGGCCACTTGCCAGTAAATTAGCTCAGTTTTCCGAGTGTGTGCCAGGATTAATGGGAACCGATGATCTATGAATTTGCTTTCAGGAACACAGCATGTAGTCCACAGGTTACATGAAACTGACATTTTAAAGGTATCGTTCTACAGGGAGAAAATGTTCAGAAGTCAAAGCGTTTTCTTTTTTGATTGATTAGCTTTTTTTTTTGGATGTATACAGCAACAATGCAACAATAATTATTATTATTATTATGATTATTATTATTAACACTGCTGCTGAGCTCCTAGTCATCCAGACTCCCCCCTCTGTCCTCTGCATCTGCTGACTCATCCCTGTGCTGAACTGGACTTCATGATAGCTTGGACAACTTCTGTTATACTGAACTTACAGCAGCCTAACACACATGATGTTGTTATATAATTTCTGTTATCCGTCTCATCCAAATGAGGATGGGTTCTCTGTTGAGTCTGGTTCCTCTTAAGTTTTCTTCCTCGGGGAGGATTGCCATCTCGGGGAGTTTTTCCTTGCCACCCTTTGCCAACAACCTTGGCTTGCTCATCAGGTACAATCGCATTATTATCTAAACACATTTTTTACCCATATGTAATAAATAAAGAAAATAAATCCCTTCAGGTCAGTGTTGATACTGTGGCGGGTCTCCACACATTCAGTAAATGTGTGTATGGGATACCCTGGGTTGTGCTGATGAGACTGTTTTAAATAAAACTGTGTGTCAGGTTTAACATTTAACTCTTAACAGTTAATAATTTTTAAACTTGTTCAGTGTTGATCTGACGGTTAAGAAAAACGCGCGTCAAGTGCTTTAGATTAGCAAGGGTTAGCCTTCACACACTCTGTGTTGCTGTTAGTCGTGTGATCTGGTGGGTGGAAATTTGTAAGTGAGCAAATTGTGAAGAAAACGGCGAACAATCCATCATAAATATCAGACCATGTCTGGGTGGAATAAACGTATTTATGGTGGAATACTGAAACCTTTGTCCTAAAGGCATTCTGTTTGAAAATATAAAACGAGTAATGAATTTCGAATACATTTTAAAATGGCACATGTGAGCCATATAGTAATTTGTCTGTATTTCCTGAGGCACACTGTTCCTTTGTGGTCTTACTTGGCAGGTATCTCAAAATGAATTTCTTCTGGATGCTATTTCTGGTAAACTTGTATCTATTTCATGCAATGGCCATGGATCATCATGAATAGAATATTGTGGAAATTTTACTTTAAAAGTTCTCTAAGACTAAGGTTTTTTTAACCTAACCGTGTAATAGAGATTGGGGAAAAATCAATTCTGTTATGTTTTGCGATTCTTTTGTGTGGGGATACATGTATCGCCATACTGACTCCAAAATCTTTTTTTTTTTTTTTTCCTATTACATATAAAATTTATACAGTATATGTTTGTATTTGCTGTGGTAAAACGTTGCAGTTCCTCTATAATCCTACGTAAGGTTCACTGTAATCTGTTCTCACATTGACAGCCTGTCTGAAGTTTATTTAGAATAGTAACAAAAATGTAATATCGAATTTGGATGTTTATAAAATTGTGATACTTAGAGTCGCAATTTAAATCGAATCGGCATCTAGGTCGATATAACAATCTATATCCTTATATCGTATGGGCCAGTCCATGGAGACTCCCATCACTACTGTGTTATCCAAAATTTCAGTGAAAATAAACAAGAGATCCTGTAGGCTCACAAAATGAAAATTACGGATTACTAGATGAACGCTACTAATATCTGTTATCTTAACTTTGCTTAGAGTGTGTGTGTATTTTAATTTAAAGTAATTGTATTGGAGGGGAAGGTTTTTATTAGTAGTAGCTGACAGTACACAATTGGCATTTCCCCTTTGCCTCAGAGATCATATGAAAAAAGAAAAAAAGGCACATTTGAGTCATGTAGTACTAGAATTTACTGAGGGTGGATAGTGACTGTGTGTAATGCATTCTTAATCTTCTTCATTTTCTGGAAAAAAAAAATTATTCTACTAGTTAAGTAATTTATACTTTTTATACTATTTATATGTGGAGGATACTAGTCTTTACTCTTTTATTCATTTCAGCTTTAATATTTCTTTACTGGTAATAAAACACCCACTGGCACTTTAAAAATCATCATGACAGCCGTATGTTCTTGTTGAACATTCTATTGCAAAGGCATTACCTTAATTTACAGACCTTCCTCTAGCTGTTGTGATTTGTGATCATTCATCAGCATTAGTGAGGGCAGTCACAGATGTTGGGTGAGGAGTCCTGGTGTGATTCAGCGCTCCAGTTCATTGCCAAGCTGTTCAGTAGTGTTTAGGTCACGGCTCTGTGCGGGCCACCCGAGTTCTTCAACTGTACAGATTCTCACTTTGTGCACAGGGTGACCGAGATGCTGGAACAGGTTTGTGCCTCTTGGTTCCATTACAGAGAAATTGTCATTCTAAAGCATGCAAAAGACATTCTAGATTGATCGATGGTTTAACCATCCTTTAAAGTGTCCTGGAGAGGAATGGTGGGATTAAAATCATTTACCTTCTTTATTTTTATCTTGTTATATTTTCTATCTGGTCTTGCTTATATATTTTCATGAGCACCTCTTGTACAGTAGTTAGACTCTGTTCTCTATTCATGTAGCCATCCATTCATACATGAAGACATGGTACTTTTAGCAGATAGCTCAATTCTTTATGACTTAAACGACCAAACCTTTCTGGTTTGAGTAAAAACTGTTTAAATAAAACTATTTTGGCTTTGGTAAAATGAAGGATGAGTGCACAAACACAAACAGCTTTTAATCTGTCTGTGTAATTTTAACTAGTAAATTCCTTCATTTAAAGCTCTCTGGAACCCAAAAGCTTATAAATTTTAGCTACATGGTGCAATTAATATGAAAAAAAGTGGACTGGTTTTGTGGTTTTACAGGAATTACATCATATTTCTTTTTTAAACATGCACATTCAACATTACAGTGAAATAGGTTTCAGGATTTGCACACAAGCAGCCATATCTATTTCTGTAGTTCAAAGCAACTTCCAGACACAAAAGTGTGCGTGTACACACACACACACACCTTCTTCATGAACACCATATCAGGCTTGGTGGTGGTCTGGAATTGGCAGCGTGGGCTGTTCTTTTCACTGTGCTTGCTGACAGTAGCTGTATGTTGGTAAGACGGCTACACCAGCTATTGAAAACCAAAGATAAGCCACAGCGTTTGAAATGGCAGGCGAGTGTGTGCGGGTGTGTTGATAATGCTTAGGCTTCTTAGGGAAACTCTCTGACTAGACAGTGTCCAGTATTACTGTGCTGTGAGGCTCACGGTTGTAGACCTATTTGCTCTCAGCTCTCCATCAGTGTTGTTCTCCCCATTGGCTTCGTCTCTTCCTCCTCTTATCAGGCGCTTCCGCGTTACACCGACTCTTAACGACACCTAGGCAGCCTAATCCTGCCATCACATCTCCTGGAATCAATTTCTCTCTCTCTTTCTCTCTCCAAAGCTTGAAGCACGGAGAGTTATCTTGTAGGGATTAAAACGAGACACTGATTCAAATAGTTTTCCTTTTCAGACAGGTTCAGGCTTGGGCTTTCTAGCTTGGAGACATTCAGTTGCTCTCACTTGGTCACCTGTTTTCCCAAAGGGTGTTGGGACTGCATTCACATTGTCAAAAGTTGAGTCGTTCAGGTTTTTAATTGAGTTCGCAGGATGGAACAGACTGAAAAGCTCAGTCTTCATGCTTCTTATGAAATCTGTAGAGCTCAGCCTCCACCAATTCTGAGTGTTCCTCTGAAATTAGATTATGTTGTGTTTGCAGGCTAAATGAGTTCTGTTTACTGGCATTAAGTGATGAACCATTTTCAGAAATGTTTACAAGGAACAAAAGCAGCTTCTTGATGCGAGAAGTCCAAAGGCAAAATAAATTATTTTTATATTTGTTCTGAGTATTTAGAGGAAACTGCCTGAAAATGGCTCTGCCCAAATAACCCATCATTCAATAAGTCAGCCTTTATTATGCCCGTTTTGTCAATAAACCACTCTTCTTACTCTTTTAAGCAGTACCAGGATTCATTATTTTTTTTTGCAAGTACAAAGCTAGTTTTATGGTTTTGAATAATGCAGTGGAATACTTGTTGTCCTGCAGCTCTCCCTATGCTGAGGCAATGTGAAGTCTCTGCTCCTGCTGTGCAGCACAGGTCAGTTGCAGATGTGGAGGAACTGGCAGCTAGCTATGAGCGTAAGCTCATCGAGGTGAGTTTGTTTCACAGCATGCTACTGAACCCTACAGTTGTTTTTGTTGATGAGATTTTATTCATTTGGCTTAGTTTATACTGTCGGATCCATATGCATTTGGACACGATGCAGTCTCTTCACACCACCACAATGAATTTGAAATGTTAACAATCAAGATGTGATTAAAGCACAAACTTTAATTCAAGGTGTTTAAAAGGAGAAGAAGAAGAAAAAAAGAAAAAAAAACGCCTTGAGTGTTTAGGATTAAAAAAAAAAAAAAAAACAGTATTACAAAGTCTCATTTTCTAAAGTCTTAATTTTCACAGGCTTAAAATTAATTAGACAACTAACAATCCTAAACATTAGAATTATATTTAATATTTTGATAGAAATCTTTGTCAATCAGTTCCTGCCGTCTGGAACCCATCAACATTCTCAAAAGCTGAGTTTCCTACCCTCATCTTTAGGTGCTGCTTGTTTGGGGGCCTTTCTGTCTTTAGTTTTGTCTTTTACTGTGAAGCACTGTTTTATCATTTTTGCATTCATTTGACTGAATCTGAGCAGAAAGTGTTGCCCTATAAAGTTTAGAATGCATCCTGCTACTTCTGTCAGCATTTACATCATCAATAAACACCAGTGATCCAGTTCCACTGGCAGCCATACATGCTCATGCCACAGTGTCTCCACCATGTTTGATAGATGATGTGGTATGGTTTGGAACATAAGCCCTTCCTTTGCTTCTCCACATTCTTCTTTTCCAATCATTGTAGTAAACCATCTTTATTTACTTTAATGAAGGCATCATTTAAGGACAAGACCTGAGATCGTTTCCGAGAACACTTGAGCGCAAAGTCTGGCTCACTTTGATCAGTGAGAACACAATCGTTCCAGGTTTAGGAACCATGCCCGAGTCCGCCTGAAGAGCAGGTCTTGAGCACAGCACAGCGTATTTGGGCATGGAGTGAATTAGATATGGAACCATGTCGTATGATCTACTTCCCTCCTCAAGTGTACATCATTAGTGCTCCTTTGAAATTTCTGCGTGTCCATAGCATACGCCAATCTCATCCTTTGACTTACACGGCCATAGCTGATAAAGTAGGAAGGCACGGTGGAGCCTTATTTTTAAATAAATATTATAATATTAGGCTTAGTACAAAAATTTACTTCTGTTGTTTTTAATGGCGGCTCACAAACCAGGTAAGTGCATATTGACAGCTGCTGTATCGGAGAGTGAAAATATGCATGTGTGTCCGAGGATGGAGAACAAAAACAATGTGAGCGCTGGCTAGTAAGGGAGGAGAAGCAATTGTTCCTTTGATGGTAGAAATTAATCGTGCCTAATGTAAAAACACCCCAAGTGTTCTCGTCTTGTAGTGTTTTAAAGAGGTTTTTATTCACCAAGGAAAGAATTCTGTGAAAAGCTTTACTTTAGTTGTTTTCTGTCATATTTCAGCCATTCCTTTTATTTAAGAGTTTTGATTTGGCCACTACTAAAGTTTCTGAACTTTCATACATTCACTTACACAATGAAAATATTGTAAATATTGGTATCTGGTGCACTGCAATGTCTATTTTTTGTACAATACATGAAAACTACTTCCGTGATTTGTTTGCGTCTATGAATGTTCTAGAACCGCGGTCCATTCGTATCTGCAGAAATCCGTAACTCGAATGTTTGTAAGTCAGGCACTTAGAATCAACTCCAGACCTTTTATCATTTCTCATGTTATAACTAAAAAAACTTTTAGTCCATCATCCAATCACATTTAAGCCTGTGAAAATGGAAGGAATTCATAAAAAAAAAGACTGCAATCTCTACATCGTTAACACAGTAGTTTTTGTTAAACGTCTACACTTACAGCTTTAAACCCTTTTATTTAAAGCTGTAAGTCTACACTTCAATCACGCCTTGATTGCTTCATTTCAAATACATAGTGGGTTTACAGAGGCAAATGCTTATGGACCTGAGTGTATATTTCAGTAAATTATGGCTTAGTGTGTATATTTCAATTATGGCTTAGTGTGTATATTTCAATAAATGATGTATTTTGGCCTAAAGTGGTAATCTGCTTAATGCTTGTATTTTTCTCATTGATATGTGTTTACTCCCAACCCACGTGTAGGACCGTGTACAGCGCGTTGAGCTCCCAGGATTAGGTTTGAGGACCACTGGTTTAGAACCTTTCGCTTTTGTTTTGTACAGATATCTTAAGGGATTTGGCTAATGAGAGAATATTTACATAAAGACTTTGGGAATTGATGTGAAAATTCACAATTGTTTTATTTATTTTTTTGTATTATTATTTTGTTAATGAAAAGTAAAGTTCATTACATAATGAACAACACACAGTGGGTCAGGCTGTTCTAGAAAAGTAACCCATGATAGGTTGGTGTGATGTATCCTGACATGTTGTGCTTCAGTTCCTTCCAGTGGATTAGTAACAGCACGTCCAAAAGTGTATCATTCCTCATGTCCTGCAGTGATTTTACAGCAGAACAATTTTTATATATATATATTTTTTTTCATTAAATGAAACTGCATCCTTTAACCATTTGTAGTTACATATAATGTCGTGGAACTTCCGCTGGGCAAGCTGGGTTCTTTTTGTCCCTTATGATGTAGAAGCCATTTAACAGCTGTTATGTAATGTTCAAAGACCTCCATCCTGAGAAGTTTCCCATGGTGTAAAAACTTAATGACACTCAACTCTTTCCCTAAATGTTACGTGAGCATCAATTTATAGAAGACTTTACCATATCAGTAATAAAATTATTTCTTTGTTAAATATCACATTGTTTTTAATCGGTTTAGCCATACATTATGTGAAATATGTAAGCCCCTTTCAACTGTTACTACAGGAATTATATTAGTATCATATTTTAATATAAACATATGAAAATCCACCACAATGTTTATCATGCAGAACCCATCAAACATATTTTATTTGACTGTAACTCTTTTACTTACTGAACTTGTTTTATTCTGTTGACACTTAAAAAAATTTAAACAAGTAAATCCAAATGTAGTTTTAAAGTTCTTAGAAAAAAATCATTTTAATCATCTTATCTAGTTTTAATATTGAATAACCAAAATGACTCTCGCCATGAATATAGCCATAGAAAGAAAAGAAAAAAGAAAGAAAGGAAGAAAGAATATAAACATATGATTTGAATTACGCTTTGAACTACTACTACAGCTGCCGTTGTACAGAATTCAGCTGTTATAGAATGTTCTTAAATATTGTAAACATTTTAGGCAGAAGTGATTTTACATTAATATAAATTAGCTGACAAACGTTTCCAAACATTTCATTTTTTAAATTAATTAATTAATTAATTAATTAATTAATTAATTAATTAATTAATTAATTAAAATTTTTTTACAGTTCCCGACTTACGAACATTCGAGTTATGAATTTCCGCAGATACAAATGGACCGCAGTATAGTCTAAAAATTGCCACTGCAGTGCACCAGATGCCAATATTTACAATTATATACAATATTTTCAGTGTGTAGGTGAATTATATAAAATGTCTAAAGTCTGGTATATTGTATGAGTGTGTGTGGAGATGTAGGAGAAATTAGTCAATGTTTTTTTTTTTTTTTTTTTTTAATGAATCAATCTGGAAGCACGATGATAGAAAATGGTTATCCTGTAAAACTTTCCTGTTGTTGAATAATCCTGATTTCAGAAAATCCTCAACAAAACAGAGTTCCTAGTCCAAAGTGAAAAACTTTGACAGAATGGCACCCAGGATTCACATCACAAACTTAGTTTGCAGTCTAAGTAAAGTTAACCTCCGTTTGTGTGTGCAAAAGTCGTCCTACACAATACCCTCCTCCTCTCCTGTCTCTCTGGGTGATTTTTTTTAAACGTGAAGTGCAGGTTAGTTTTATTTTTACTTCATATTGTCTATTAATTATTTTTAGATTAATACTTTTGGGGTGTGGCACAAATCATTGGAGTTTCCTTTATTTCTTATCGGGAAATTTGCCCTTAGACAATATGGCATCCGGGATTCCCCTCGTGATTTAAAGGTGCAGAGTCAACATTTGACTGAGATTTATTTCCCTAGGCGCGGTTATGTTTTTTGGCCACATGATGGCAGTGTTGGAAAAGGGGATCTTTAGTCAAGTGGATCGGTATGCTTTATATTGTATATTTGTGTCAAAGGCTCATAAGACTCGCTTTGTCCGACGTAAGCACAAATCCAACTTACGAACGTGCTCCAAGAACAGAACTTGTTCGTAGGTAGGGGACAACCAATTTTTATTTATTTGTTTGTTTGTTTGGGCGAAGGGGGTGTTCTAAGATTTTCGATTATTCCAGTTCCCACCCATGATGCAGCTGTCAAATAATAGTCACTAGTCACTGGGATTGAAGGAAGGGAACAATAGACACTAGTCACTAGGATATGAGGGAGATGAGTATGTCATCTCCCTCATATCCTATTCCCATGAACCTGCCTGCCTATGAAGGTCGCTGCTTTTACTCTCTAGGATTTTTGACCCTTGGTGAATGTGGCATTATGTGGATTCTAACATGCTGTCTCTGCATGATAGGGCAAAAGCTTTTCTGTTGTCCCCCTGAGGTGTCCTGCTTGCTTTTTTTATTTTTTGTAAATCATGCACCCACAGATGCTTTATTTGAACAACTTTGACCCTCAGAAGTTGACTCTCCACTCAGTTTTTTCCCTAAGTGCTTAAAGTCCTACAGTTTATTTAGTCAAATTGGTTAGTTCTTGCATTGGTTAGTATTTGGTCACAGTGGTTAGATCTGATGTACCTGTGTTTCTTCAAACGATTTCACGACTCTGAGTTTGTGATTGTATTTAAACGGAATGGTGTTATTTCTTAGTAATTGTATGTTTTTTTGACCCCTATGTTTTATATGCAAAGCTCCTTCCTTTAAAGGAGTGATGCCTGCAGCAGCTATTTTATTGCTTTAATTACTTCATTCTACTGGACTCTGTGTGTGTGTGTGTGTGTGTGTGTGTGTGTGTGTGTTTTTTTTTTTTTTTAACTATCCAGTCTTTGTAGGGAAATCACACACAGTATATTAATATTGCTTTGTCTTCATCCCTGTTTATTGAATTGTCTTGTTTTTGTATTTTGTCTTCTAATAAAAGTGCAGTGCAAGTATAAGAGCAGAGCACAAGAATGCATGTTCATGACCTGAAGGAACCTCTGCTTAGGCAAAGCGTCAGTGTGTAGGCATTGCTAACTGTAGTTGTTGGGTTCATGCATTTTCTGACTGGCTGTTCAGAAATTAAGAAATAATCAAGCAAGACATACACAAAGTAGCTGCTCACATAAATTTGCTAAAAAATCTCTGTTTATGTTGTAGCTATCTATATTTTTGCAATGAAAAAGAGCTTTATACAGTATTCTTGTTAAACAGATTAAAAGAGACAAAAATATGTAGTGTAGTTTACTTAACTGTATTCCAATCAGTGAACAATACGTAAAAATAACACAGACACTAATATTATGTGAGTATTATGGATGGAGATTGCCTCTTCCTTCTGGTATACCAAGTTTACAGTACTGTAAGCAAAAGTTTTGAGCCCTGACGGATGATCAGACCGGTGATCAGCGTCACCAGTATGCTGATCATCTGTCATCGTCTGCACCTGTTTTACTGGTTCATGCCTCAAGTTAGATGGTTTTTAATGCCTGGATGATTCATAGGTCACTGTGTGGCTTAACAAACAAAACATTCCTCTGAAACTGCTCAGGGACTGGACTGAAAATCAGAGCCAAAAAAAACCTGCCAAAAATGAAAAGCACAAAACAACTTCAGGAGGCCTGGAGAACTATACAAGACTACATAAAAAATACAAGAAAAGTCTGGCTCTTTGGAAGCAAAATATAAAGAAATGAGGGGTGCCTCAAGATTTTGGCACTGTATTTGATTTCACACAAGCACATGGTGTGCGTACATGTCAGTGTCCATCTTAAGCTATTTTTCAGTGTTTTTGAATGAAACTCTGGTAGCGGGAGTTCTGCTCGGTCTTTGAGGAATGTTGCTCTAGTGTGCGGAGTGTGTGCCTTTTCAGTATCCTTTCTTGGAACTTTGCCATGACTTCATGTTTGTTTGTTGCCCAGATGTCTCTCTTGTATGTAATGTTCCTCTTTCTTTACTTACAAACATGAACATACTGCGGGAGCTTGCCTCGTTATAATCGTCTGCCTCCTTCTGTCTGTGACCTAGATTTATGAGAAAGCACTATGTGGACGTTTATGGGTCTTTTTCCACACACGCGCACGCACACACTCTTACCATTTGCTTGAATGCACACTTTTGTTAAGAAAACTCTTCTCAAAATAAATGCAGATGTGTACTTTGGACTTTGCAGCACCGTATCGTCTTACTACATGTGTGTGCATGGCTTGGTCATAGATTATACATATTCTCCCTTTGGGTGAATAAGGTTTAAATGCAATCATGAGACACAAAGCTGTCCTCAAGAAGACACCTAGATGATGAGGTCCGGGGCGTGACCTCGTAGTATTCCTCTAATGGCGATGTTCATTAATGAAGCCGTAAATAAGGACCGGGTGATTAGGATGTGTGCTGATTAATGGAGAGGAGCTAAGCATCAGCATATAATGATACTTAAGTGAACCAACAGCCCTCGTTTGTTATTCAGGCAGTGCTCTAGTGCATGAAGTCTTCAGGAGTTTTATAATCATTATGGCTGTTTTCAAGGTTATAGAAGCAGAGTTTTTTTTTTTTTTTTGTGTTTGTTTGTGTGGAGTGGGTCCTTACTGGCATAGCTCTCGGTCACTCCTTCTGTCCTGTGTAGTTTTAGTCACTACAGGAAATCAAGAAAGCCTGGAATGTGCTGTATTGTCTGAAGCATATGCTTTCTGTGCAACCTATTATGAATATTGTTTACATTGAGCTTAATCAAAAATACAAAAGCGACCTATGAACTGGATTACACTGATCAGCCATAACTTTTTAAAACCACCTAGGTTTTGGGGTTTCCTTGTGCCACCAGGGTAGCTCTGGCCCCACAGGGTGTGGTTCGGAAAGACCTCTGGGTTGCGCCCTACGTGGATCGGACTATCTCTTATCTCATCGTTCCATGATCAGGTTGGAATCTGGGGAGTTTGAAGGCCGGATCAGCAGCCTTGATCTCTTTGCCTTCTAAGCACTGAGTGTTCTGGAGCTTTCTGTCTTTTTTTTTTTTTGCCATCCGGCACATCTGCGACAAATATTCCCCACCCTGGAGAAATAGACGTTGTTTCTCTGTTGCCAACTTGACGCATGATTGCCATTCCACACACTGCGGGTGATTTGGGAATGCCAATTAGTCTAATTTGCATGTCTTTGGATTGTGGGAGGAAACTGGAGTACCTGGAGAAATCCCGCCAAGCACGTGGAGAAGATGCACGTGGAGAAAAGACCTCTTTTTTTCGAACTGCTCGCTCACGCACCGTTGGGAGGCGGAGTAACACACTCGGAGGACAGCGATATCCGCTCCCTCCACGTGCACGAGCTCAAATCCATGCAGAAAATTCTATAGACTTTTTAACAAATTCAAGCTAATTTTAACCTATTCATTCATAACACTTTGTAATAATTTTTTTTGTAAAAATTTTACATGACATGGTTTGGGTCTACTTATCAAACTAACAGGAAGCTTCTCAGGAAGGCTGAAGTAAATGACATAACTACACTTTACAATTGTGGTGATCAGAAAAGCGTCTTAGAATGCGCAGTGCATCGATGGTGTCTATATGCAGCATTTTTTTTAAATGAGGGAGGCTATATGGGTTCATTGAATGGAAAAGTATAATAGAAAACCGAGAGAATGATTTTTTACAAACATGCTGTGGAGAAAAAAAAATATCTCAAATTTCACAAGGCATCAGAATTTGAGGTAGATGAGCTACGGTAGCAGAAGACCACTTTGCGCTCTACTGCTGTCAGCCAAGAACAGGAATCTGATGCTACAGTGGGCGTAGGCTCAGTAACACTGGACAGCTGAAGACTGGAAAAGACCAGGCGATGTTGTAGAATTTTCACTTGTATAAAACTGTGCCAGTATAAACCTGCAGTTGACTAGCTCTCCTTCTCTCTTTATAATGAATGTCCCTTTTTTAGTGTAATACAGTACACACTAGTCATCATATGTCATTTATTATTGCCGAATAGATTAGAAAACAGTTTATGATGATGTGCGTCCTGCCTTGCTCTTACTGATCACTCTATTATATGATAATGATGTTAACATGTACTTCAGCACTTTTGCTTGAGTGATGGGTAAATGAGACATTAACTGGTCCATGTGGTGAGAATAATTATAATAACATGAGGAAGATGTAATGTTCATAAACTGAACATGTTTGCCTAATGATAATTAGTGATGAGCTAATGAGTTGATGAATATTATGTTAATGTGTAGGAATGTAGCGGTGTGTAGATTATGGATAAGTGCGATGATGAGTTAAGCGATACTGCAGTGCTAGAAACTACTGTAAAAAGTTTTCCTTTTTGTAATCATCTATGTTGGTTTCGCTTATTTTTCATTTTTTGTTTTTGACCAGCTGTTAAACCTTACTTGTCACAGTGAGCCTGC
Organism: Clarias platycephalus; assembly: GCA_030068275.1. Taxonomy (NCBI): domain Eukaryota; kingdom Metazoa; phylum Chordata; class Actinopteri; order Siluriformes; family Clariidae; genus Clarias; species Clarias platycephalus. The sequence continues at coordinate 10,759,469 of JAQQZT010000006.1, read as the reverse complement.
TGGAGTAGACCCTGGCACCAGCATTCACTCTCTCACTCTCAATCTTTTTTTATTATTTCATGCCATGACACACACTCCTACTCCTGCCAGTTCAGGACTGTTTGCTTTTGCTAAGCCTGTCCTGTCTGTCTGTGCCCCGTACTCGTTTCACATCCAATTACAGGCATTAGAGCAGCATCAGGCTACACGGCTCTCAGTCCTGCTTAGACTCTTTGCCATTCAGGACAGTTCGTCATTAGCAACCTTTGTCTATCTCTTACTCCAGTTCGGTTCAATTCCCACGACTAGCTTCAGTGTTTTTAGATCTTTTTTCCCAGGTGGTACTGAAGTATAAGCATTTTACAAGGTTTTAATTGACAATTACGTTGAGTTGATACAAAGTGTCAATATTTGCAATGTTGCCCCTTCTTTTTCAAGACCTCTGCACTTTGCTCTTACATGCTACATCCTGAGAGGATGATTTGGACCATTCTTTATTCATGGCTGTCTGTGTTCTTAGGCAAAACTGTGAGTGAGCCCACTCTCATGGCTGAGAAGCATCACCACACATGAATGGTCTCAGGATACTTTACTGTTGGCATGACACAGGACTGATGGTAGCGCTCACCTTTTCTTCTCCGGACAAGCTTTTTCCAGATGTCCCAAACGATTAGAAAGGGGATTCATATGAGAAAATGACTTTACCCCTGTACCTTTTGTAGAATATCAGTCTATCCCTTATGTTTTTCCTATAGAGAAGTGGCTTCTTTGGTGCCCTTCTTGAAATGTATGAAGGTGAGCGCTACCATCAGGAAAATCAGGTCTTGGAAAAGAAGGGTCAACACTTGAATAAACTTAATGTAATCGTTAATAAAAGTCTTTGTATACTTCAGTATACCATAGTAACATCTGACATTTTGATTCGTACACATTCACATTTCATACAAACGTCCAGAATTCTTTTAATTGTGTAAAGCTGCTTTGCGCAATGACAATTGTTGAAAGCGCTATACAAATAAAATTTAATTGAATTGAATTCAGTTAAAAAGACTGAAGCAGCAGACGTTGTAAAAAATATATATATATTTGTGTAATTCTCAAAACTTTAGGCCACGGCTATAAATGTTTTAAAGTTACATTCCCATAAACTTACAGCTCAGTGTGTGTCCACAGGATTGCTGTTGCATCGTGTATACACACTGCTTCCAGCTTGTTACATCTCAGTCATAGTGTTCAGGTTATTTGCTATAAAGTACAGCGAGATAGCTTTACCCTGCTTGAGTTTTATCTTCTCTAGTGGTTCTGGTAGCTTTGTCTTTTTTTGGGAATGTCATAACTCACTTCTCAATTTAGGCTCGTTCTGATGCAGTGAAGTGTTGGTATTTGCTAGCGCGGTATTGCAGCTTCTCAGGACCAGCTCAGTAACAAGCATTGTGCTCAGGTCTTGGCATTGCAGGGTTTAGCAACAGAAGTCAGTACTCTTTAAATGGAGCTTGCGTCTAAAGGTTCAGAGTAATGGTTAATAATAGTTTCATAGTTAAATCGGCCTAATTTGGCTCTGTAATTATTGTGTGCTGTGTTTCCATTAAGATTGCCTTCACAAAGAATGAAGAAAGCTTAAAGGAATTCCTGCCTGTATAATTTCTGCCCAGCGATTCTCCCTGTGCTTGGCGTTTTGAGTTGGAAATTGGGCACAGAATCTCACAGTAGCTACGTATATAAGTTTGAATAATTTGAGTTTGAATGTAATGTCGTTTTCTTTTTCTTTTTAGATAATTGTCTTTAAGCTAAAGGTTAGATATCTTTTTCCCCCAGACATCTCATTACCTACAGTATCTTGGGTAACTCAATGAACAAGGCAGTATACACCATAGACAGCATGCCAGTCCATCAAGCAAACTCACACACTCTCAATTCAGAAACACCAGTCTTTGGACTATCAGATCCATAAGAGTAGATCATTTGTCTTTGCTCAGTAATCAGGAGGGTTCTTCTAGTCAGTTCTAACATCCTCAGGTTATGATCATGTTATTTTTTTTTTTTCCTCCATGTTTTCTTTTTTTGACATTGATGAGATTTCCATGGACAGAACTCTTCAGGCACAGTATGGCAATTAAACTCTTAGGTGCAGTAAAATGTGATTGGTGCCAAAGTTATAAAGAACGCCATAAGTCTATGAATGTAAATGTTCAGCAAGTAGAACATCTGATCCTTGAAAATTAATGGATAACGTCAACAACTTGTGGAGTTATTGCCACATCCCCAGTACAGTCCTGATCTTGCTTCAAGACATTTCCCCATATATGGACCATTAAATGAATTCCTGGGAGGCCAGTGTTTCAGACATGAAGCAAGCAGTCTGACCATGGTTTTGGCGCACTGAGAAAACTTTTTGCTCCCTTTTTGCTGTCCATGCATTAGCGAAATTCTGGGATAAGTGCACTAGTTTAATAGGGGATTAAATAAAGGTAGTTTTTAACGGAGTTATGTTATTCTGCGCAATCAAAAGTCCCGGTTTGACTTGAATACTGCATGTACATTTTAGAATTATGTCTAATAGTGTCTAGATATGTATCTTAGTACATGATTATTAATGTAAATTTTGAACGATGTTTAGAGATTTGAGTGAAGTGTTCATGCTGAATATTGCTCTTAGCTCATCAGTCTGGTCCTGATGAGGGTGAACAGCTGATTTCTTCTAGATCTTCTGAAATGCTACTGGCTGTGTTCTCCACTGCTTTAGCTGAGGGTGTTGCGCCGTGAGGGTGTTGCGCCGTGAGGGTGTTGCGCCGTGAGGGTGTTGCGCCGTGAGGGTGTTGCGCCGTGAGGGTGTTGGACTATGAATGTGTTGGACTATGAAGGTGTCGGGCCGTGAAGGTGTCGGGCCGTGAAGGTGTCGCACTATGAAGGTGTCGGGCCGCGATGGTGTTGCACTATGAAGGTGTCGGGCCGCGATGGTGTTGCACTATGAAGGTGTCGGGCCGCGATGGTGTTGCACTATGAAGGTGTCGGGCCGTGATGGTGTTGAACCATTCAGCTGTGAATTAGGCTGTTGGCTTCCTGGATTGTGAAGGTTTTCGACTGTGAACTTGTTTGACTGAGAAAGTGTTGGGCTGCTGGGCTGTGGAGGTGTTGTACTGTAAAGGTTTTGGACTGGGTTTGTTTTACAATGTTATGGCTGGGGGTGATTTTGAGGAGTATTGGGAAATGTATTGAGGATACAAGGGTGTGTCAGGTGCACAGACGCTCTTAATCAGATTTTTGCATCTATCATCAGGTTATGAGAGTTGATCTTGCACTCTCTCACTCACTCTCTCTCTCTCTCTCTCTCTTGTTCTCTCGCTCTTCCTTTAGCCCCCTCTACTTGGAAGCAACACCAATACCCGAGAGCTCCAACATGCCCAGGAAACATGGTATTACTGGGATTTTTTTTTTCTCCCCAACTGCTTTTTTAAGCTGTCTCATACTGAAATGTATTTATTTATTTCCTCATGAGGAAGATTGAGTGTAAGTTGGATTGAAATGGAGTGTAATGGAATTTATGCTTTTAGATTTTGATGAGTAGGTTTTTGAAAGAAACTATTAAAGAAGACAGAAGCATTGTTGTAGTCAATTGGTCTACCTGTCTACATACATTTCATTCGATAGCTTTTGAAGGTTTCTCCCCTCAACACTACAAAATGCCCATTCCTGATCATTTTAAATGTCTATTCTTTCCTGTCATTCCTATTCTTGCAAACAGCTCCAGCAAGAGAAATAACAGTTTGTTAATGGTCCCCTGATGCTCTCTGCATATTGCCCTGTTAAGGGCGCCTTACCAAGTAGAAACAGGATCTGCTAACTCTCATCTGCACTCACATTTTTTTAACCAAATATTGGCTGCTTCCTGTCTGAAAGCTTTCCTATTCCATGGCTTGATAAACTCAGCTGATTGTGGACTTATTATTTAGCTTTCACTGAAGACTCCTGGCAGGATGTAATTAGGATTCGAGAGCAGAGACCTAGAAGTGCCTTTTGACCTGGAGCGAGAAGGAGTAATGCGCTTTGATATGCGGTCTGAAAGCTCTGACCTGTCAGTCTTTTTTGGCAGATTGGAGGCAACCAGGCAGCCAAGGTCTGAAAAAACACTATTACTGACCGTGAACAGGTCATTTCCTCGTCCTCACACGCGCACACACAGAAAATTAATTGGGTTTCTTCACGCTTAAAATTAATTCCCATTTTTAATGTCCCATTTGAAAGCTTGGGTAGCAAATAAATAATTAAGTAGAGAGCCTGTGTGTGTGTGTGTGTGTGTGTGTGTGTGTGGAGCAGCTTGCCACTGTGTGTGGGTGTTGGAGATGCAACAGTACTCACATGTTGCTTCTGAGTATGCAGGATGTGTCTGGGATACATAGGCTGCACACACACACACACACACACACACACACACACACACACACACACACACACACACACACACACACACACACACAAGCAGAGTGAAATATCTGTGACTTTACTCGAAGTTCACTCATGATAGTATCTTCAGAGTTCTGGTTTCTAGGGGCTACAGTCATTTAGGACACAACCGCACCATCATACAGTTTTGCAAGCCGCAATGATGTGCTCCGGCTGGTCTCATCATATCCGTCTCCCTTCAGACGCACTTCAGATACAGCTGGGAGTAGCGAGTTTGAAGCATTTTGACCTCAGCTGGTTGAATTTTTTTTTTTTTTTTTTTTTTTCCCCCCCTCTCATCTTGCTGGCTTCAAAGCTTTGTAGTGGCAGTGTGCTTTATGAGCTGGAGACAATTGGATCTTTGGAGTTCTCGTTAAGATGTCAAACAAGAGACACCTTTATGCTCAGAGAAAGCATCGGCTTTTACTGTAGATATTTAAAAATCTGAATGTGAGTTAATGTATCGAACATACACTCACCTAAAGGATTATTAGGAACACCTGTTCAATTTCTCATTACTGCAATTATCTAATCAACCAATCACATGGCAGTTGCTTCAATGCATTT
>JAQQZT010000006.1:10740275-10751892 GCA_030068275.1 Clarias platycephalus | reverse complement strand
CACACACACACACACACACACACACACACACACACACACACACACACACACACACACACACACACACACACGTGGGCATGCACGCACGTATACGCACGTACGCACACACTAATCTTAGACACGGTGATGAATTCAGCCAGTAGAATGTAATCTGGCTGCTCTGTGTGTTATCAGTGTGTTCAGGTGAGAAACGTTACATATGGCCAGTACACGCATATAAATGGACCGGGTTATTAATGTGTGAGTGGTGCTTGAGCGAGGCATACAAATCGTACTAATTCCGTGACCTGTTAAAGCATTTAAAATATCATCATGTCGCTTGGGGTCGTACGATCTACAAATCTGACATATAACATTTTTTTTTAGTTTGTTCTGTGCATGTGCTTTAGGTAGTGTTTAAAATAAAACGGGATTTCTTATAGAACAGATATTAGGTTAAGACTTTCCATTTTAAACCCGAGCTTGTTGTTCAGCGCTGATTCCCCTCTTTGAACTCGGTGTTCTTTGAATTCGATGGTGATTCATTCATAAATGACCCCCTAATTTTCCAGGGCATTCGTCAGACAAAGGACCTCGTTCACCATTAACCGCCAGCAGTTCCTTCATTACTGAATTACCCCAATTTCCAGACATTACGCCTGTCCTTCTTTATCGATTTTAGGTCATTTCTTCTGTTTTTCCTTCAGTGCTGATGTTTTAACCCCTTTAAAAGGTGGTAATGCGTCATAAATTATTACAAGCACCATGTGACATCCAATTCATATTCCACTCCGGGAAAAGAAAAAAAGCTATTGTAGCAATCAAATAATAGGCTTATCTATTATTAATTATTTCTCATTATGGCATTTTTACAAAAAATAATTACTAGATGGTTTTTTTTTATTTTTATTTTTTTAATCTCGGAAAGCGTAAAAGTTTGTTGAGCATGTTGTTTGTCTGTGTACAGAAAAATTCAGTACACACCACTGGCTTTGGGAACTGAAATGGTGTTTAGCTTGTTAACAGCTGTGTATAATTGTGGGGTTGATGAAAGTGTTCAAAAGCAGGTTTTCAAATCTTTCAGAGCTCGCACATTTTTAAGCTAATGAGCGTAAAAAGGTCTGAGTAGACCCGCATGGTACTGTAGTTGCTAGTCGATATCAACGTTGTTGTTGCCCGTAGGCATTTATGGTGCGAATTTAGAAGAATCAGCGTGGCCATGTTTGACCCCAAGCATCCACATGGCATATGGTGCAGATCCACCTTATGTACTAACCTTGACTTGCTCTGCGGTTTGAGCCTGTTTTTAAAATTTTTTTTTTTTTTTTTTTAAACCAATCGTCTCTGCTGCCGACTCTGATAAACGCTTACATTACAACTGAACCACTGAGGGAGGACAAACGCACACGCACGCACCCATAAATAGGATTACAGCACCATTGCTCATAGACTGCGAGTTATTACACTAATGCTTTAGTGTGATACATAGTAAATGCACCCTTTTTGAACTTTTTATCTTCAAACCCACATACTTATTTGGGGTTTTTCTAATAACGGTTTTGTAAATTCAGTTTCAAAAAAATCCTCCATGTACTTGCACTGATATTAAAAATGTGACCTGATAAGATTTAAAAAATAATTTATCCCTGTGTTTTCTACATGAACACCTCTTTCATTGTAAAGACCTTAAGAAAAGAACTGTAATGCTGTAGGGCCTGGAGAGAGCTGATTGGCCGAGGTGGGATGGGAGGCACTTAGCGCTCTCACATCAATCACGACTCCACATCCGATCACGGACGTCTGTGAGCTCACGCAAGTGGAAGGAGAGGATAGCTCTGTCCTCCGAGTGTGTTTGGCGACTCCCTACGGTGTAGGAGCGAGCAGTACGGCGTCACGTGATTTTGAGAAAACACGTGATGGTCTTCAACCCTCCCTGATTGAGTGGAAGCCTTAATCTAGTGATTGATGGGAATTGGATACGACTAAATTAGGGAGAAAATCAGGGAAAAATCCTAAAAAAAAAAATCTCATGCCCCCCTTTTTTTCCCCCTCTCTTCCTCATAAAGGTTCCTGGAGACCTGAGCCAGACCTCTGATGATCCCAGTCTATCCGACTTTGAGACGTAAGTGTACCCTGTTTGTGATGAGAAGGTGGTATCAGAGTGCCGTATATTTTCCTGATAATCACTGTAACCAGTAGGGTGACTTGTGTCATACTGAGCTGTAGCTGAAGGTCTATGAATAGGGCGATTCAATGGCTATGCTTTTTGAAACGTACCATAAACTTTCAGGTACCTTTTCTACCAAGCTGTGACCTTTAAAACATAAGGGCGTTGCTAGATCTCTGGCAGTTGTTCATCGATTATATAGAGAGAGAGAGAGAAAAAAGAAAAATTGTGCATGGATGCTGAGAATCATCATCAGGGAGAATACCGGATATGGCATTGGCACTTAATCTATAAGACACAAGTCTCTGCAGCTCAAAATCAAACCGTGTTGAATTTCACAGTTCTCCATGTTCTCAGAGATTCTCATATACAGTCAGTTCGCACATGCAGATAATTGCTTCAATAATCAACTAATACTAATTATTAATTTCAAATAATGTCATGGCTTGACTTGTATGCTGTTGATTAGTGTCCTCAAGACTGTATTCCATGCTTTCCCACAGAGCTCACCGTGCTCTCGTCAACGTCTGGATCCCCTCTGTCTTTCTGCAAGGCCGGGCTGCGAATGCCTATCACGTCTACCAGGTAATGTTACCTCCATCTAGCTGCGTTGCCCCCTAGTAAATCCTACTTCTTATAGGATATGTAGTTGAGGCATATATCATTGATAACCAAGTCTGGACAGCACGAGAAACATTTTCGTCCGTTCACATGCGTTTGACCTCATCCAGGATGTCTTTTTGACATGGTTTGTCAGGCATGTGCTTTCTTGTGCTCCCATACACTTAACTTCCAGCTTGACTGCTCCTGTGACTGAGCGCTGTCCTGCCTAATGGAGCAATGAGCAGGCTAATACTGAACCATTAAGTTTCAAATAATATGTACAAGAATTATCATGTATTAGAGTAGAGGAATCTGTAGCAGTCTGTCCTCTGGAAGACACTTGCATTGTTTGGCAGACAGTCCCGAAACCTCGTCACGGATCATTTAGATCATTGGTCATTATTTAAGCAAAGCAGTTCTTTAGCAAAGAATAACTGCTGATGTAGTTTAGTTTTACACTAGGTTTTTATTGTTGTTTATTTATGTACTTTATTTGTCCTGGTTAGATGTTCTAATCACCATAGCAACCAGGTCAGTCCGTGCTACCAGATGGCTTTTCTGATTAACCTAAAGGATTCCAAAAGCCTTTAAAAATTATTATTTTTTTTTTTGCAAAGTGATCCAGCTGATAGCATTGGCAACACTCGGCTTCAGTGTAATCTCTGAGTTTCTCAGGTTCGACCTTGAGCGAAGGGTAATGTCTTTGTGACGTGTCCATGTAGGGTTCCTCACAATTTCCAAAACTCATTCTGGATCCATGATAAATTGGCTGAATTGTGCCTCGGTTTAAATGTGAGTACCTGCTCTGGTGTCCCATCCAGGGTTGTATTCCCACCTTTTGGCAGTGTTCCCATGATAACAGTTACTGAAGACTCATTAAGTGGATGAATATACAGTATAATCCAGGAGTGCTTGACATGAATATCCTCAGCTGTAAATCCCTATAGTATCTTCATATGGTATTTCATCTGTCCTACACAGTGTACCGTATACTGTACTTGTTACGGCTGTTGCCTGGAGTGCAGGTCTTCTTAACTTGTACCCAATAATTTAAATTAAGAAAAATCTAGTGGAAGTAGTGTTTCATTTTATAAAAATTAATCCCTCAAAATGTTTGGATTATTTTAAATAAATATTCAATATCAAAAAGCTTTATTTAACACTTTTTCAGCATTTTAATTAGTTAATTAATACTAGTACATGATTGTCAAGTAGGATTATTACTTGCTTATGATGGGGTGTGGGCAGTGATATGATCTGGGGTTGCTTCTGTTGGTCAGGTGTAGGTTCAGCAACTTTACTGAGGCACCCTGAATGTACTGAATGTCCAGGTTTCTTCATCAATGGATTGTTTCTTCCCTGCTGGCACAAGCAATGGCACCAAGATGACGATGCCAGGATTCATTGGGCTCAAATTATGAAAGAGGGAGCATGAGACATCATTTTCACACATGGACTGGCCACCAGAGATTCCAGACCTTAACCCCTTTCAGAGTCCTTGGGATGTGCTGGAGAAGGCTTTCGCATCAGTCCAACTCTTCCATCATTGGAAGATGGTATCACCTTGGAGAGAAATTAATGCGACTCGAGAGGAAATGGATGTTGATGGATGGAATGATTAATCAAAAAAGAAAAGTCTCTGTCTGTCTGTCTGTCTGTCCATCTATCTGTTTTGTGGATTAGTTCATCACATTAGAGCTTAAGAGAGAAGCTAAAGGAATAAGAAAAAGAAACAGAGAAACAAAGGCAGTAATGAATAGTAGCAGAAGGCTGTTGGCTGACGGCACATTTTTAAAAAACTTTTGGTCTTTACATTTCGATTGCCTGCTTCATCAAAGGTCTTAAGTTCATTTGCAGCATGCTCTGTTTTAATTATATTTTCTTAAGCATTTAATTTTAGTCTTAAGGCAATAGTTACTAGATTTATCCAAGCTTGACTATGTTTGACTCTGTTCTAAAATTGCTGCTGTTGTTTTAGCATCTTCTTGACTTTGTGTTCTTAAATAAGACAGAAGCATAGGCACCTGATCCACCTATTAATCTCTGAGTTTCTGTGGGTGTCTTTGCTGCCTGAGCAAGAACACTGTGTTTGATGTCCATTATAGTTTACAGGTGCATTAGAGAGCCCTTATTTATCTGTCTTTACTGTTGAACAGTTAAGTGAATGTTCTCTGATGTCTATAAGCTGCTCAGTGACTGACTCGATATCATACTGTATTGTGTACATGTCACAGGATTTTCCAGTGTATGAACACGTGTGCTCTTTGCTGTTCAGTGTGCGGTCAGGTACGTACCTTTTCAGTGCCGACCTTTTGATCAGCGTGAGCGTTGACCTGAGCAGTCAAGCACCTCTTTAACCTGAGTGGATGTTTTGAGAGAGAGGAAAAAAAGTTTCCCTTTTGACGTCTAAGGTTGAAAGTTGTCCTTGGGGATGTTGGAAGTCTCCAGGCGGCAACCCGCTGTGTAAGCAAGGAGTGAGGTGGGGGGGGAAGTTTTAGTGAATCCATGTAGAAGTAGAGCATCTCCCACAAGAGGAATTTCAAGTCTTGAAATTATGTGCACGAAAATAAGATCCAAATGACTTTGGGTGCCTATAGAAAGGGTGTAACTGATTGTCAGTTATATTGCAGCTGCTTTGTTTTGCTGTGAGGAATTTCTCACACTCCCTTTATTGTCACATAATGAAAAAATATAACAGCTGCTGCAAACGCACTTGCTCAATCTTATGGAATTTCAGTGGGAAAGGTTTATTAAAAAAGAGGGTGTAATGACTCTGTCGAAGGAATACTCGGGTTAATCCTCTGCCACAGAGGCTGTTTTTCATGACCTTTTTAACCAGGTTTGTCTTGTGTGTGTGATTGCCAGCAGAGAAACAAAATGCGAAGCTGGTGCAAAGGCCTCATTTTTGGTGTTAGTGTCAGTCTGCCTTTGTAAAATGTTCTCTCTTTTTATATTCCCGCAGCAGAGATGCAGGGATTTAGTAAGAGCTGACAAAGTTGACCAGATGATCAAGCTATTACTGTACTAATAACTATGCTGTTTAGGGCCAACTGGCTCAACTCCACGCAGATCTTTCCATCATTAATTTTAATGCCTGATCAGTAAACACGGGTTTGGAGCGCCACAGTTTTCATGCTTACAGAGGACCCTGATTGCCTGGTAATGACGGGAGTGTTGAATACACCGAGGGGGTTCCCTGTTCAAACAGACCTGACTCAGCCATGAAAGACTTTATAATTAGCTAATACATTTTGTATGAAGCCGGTGCGGTGCCTGAGACAGGTCTGCTTCAGCTCCGTCTCTGTAGTGTATAGCAAGCAGTTCAGGGCGGGCAGCGGGGACGGTTTATACAACATCTCCAGGATTCAAAATTCACACAAGTCTCCAAGTCTCCAAACAAGTCATTCGCTTGTAGTTGTTGGCAAGCTGAGACCAATCGCTCACAACTCAGTTTTTACTTTTTTCTTTTTTATTAGATTAATGGAATTTCATAATTCTTGCTTTTTTTCCCCCATCTCAGTATGTTTATTTGAATTCCAAATAGTTGTCATTTCTTATGATTAGTGTAGCAAGGCAGCAAAAAATTGTGCCATTATTAATGTGTGTGTCGTCTTGGGGGCAGAGAGAGAGAGAGAGAGAAATATATACCACACTTGCATTCTCTCCATTATGTGTAAGCTTGTAGTAAACTATCTGTCTACTGATATATATAACACAACATGGACGTACTGCATTTAGTCACATCCATTGAATTCAAGTGCCATGTAGAAATGCCTAAATAATATCTGATATCCTTCAATATCTGCTGCTGAGACCATATCAGGACTGACTTATTCAGTTTAGGACATGAAAATACTGTGGAAGTGAATCTGCATCTGATGTCATTCTGAGCCGAAGTTTGCATACATATTTTATCAGCTTTTATTCAGATTGTGGTGTAATGATGCTCAAGATCATGTTGGCATGATGGTGACAACTGTCACAATGATGCTGATTATTAATAGAGTCAAATCATTTCAGGGCTATTATTAATCACAAGGTATTTTTGCACATGAACATTACACATTAAAATGCTTCTCTAGCTCTTGCACGGTGCCTCATGTCCTGATTGAGGTTTTGTACAGAGAATGCTGGAAGATACATTTTAAATTGAAATAAGCTGCTTGTTATCACCAGCCCGGGCACTCGGGACAAGCATATTACATATCCTGGCTATCAGATTTTCATTCACACTTGCCCGGCGGACTAGAAAGCTGTTAAAATAGTGATCAAAGCCAATTTCTTTTTACAACAACCAGAGAAAGAGAAAAAAAAACTCGCTATTGAATTATGTGAAAGACACGCATCCATTTGTTTTGTTTGTTTTAACCCAACACCCTCCAATTGGTTCACACATTCCTAGAAAAACATAGTGCTAAACTCAAACTTTCCTTGTTGCCAGGGTCCTGTACATGAGTGCTCCTTCATATTCCATGATGTACTTTTTATAAATTTTTCACATACGCCACATTTACATTATGTTGCATTTTACATAATATTTATTGGTGGTGCAAGGCATCTCAGTGATATAGCGCATGCTGCTTTTTTTTTATTTTATTTTTTTGATTCCCACCACCTGCTGCACTGCGCATGCAAAGTATGGACGTGGTCTGGCTCATGGAAGGAACTAGATATACTAGGCATATTAATCAGCTTGAACAGATGCTAGACACCATTTCCAAAATCAGAATGGGAAAACAGTGACGAAACTGAGCAAAATATAGTACATTGCTGCAACAACAACAACGAAATAATGTTATATAACTTTAATTTCATTCACACTTTTAGCTCACGGTTAAAGAGTTCATTGAGCATGAATTAATGCACACTGTCATCAGACATGATTTAATGAGTGACCAGTGTAGTTGGGCAAGTACGTTGGAGTGCTAACATTCCCGGTGAGCTAGCTAATAAATTTCTGATTTCTCCACTGCTGTGCTCATGTGGCATAGGGTTTATTTAGGGCTGGTTATTCTGATTGGACGATAGACCTCCATGCTGTGAGCATTGATTGATTTATTGATGGGTAGGCAGCAGTGGCTCAACGGATTAGTAATCAGTAAGTTCAAGGTTCGGCACTGCCAAGCTGTCACTGTTGGGCCCTTGAGCATCACTTTAACCACCTCTGCTCCAGGGGCGCTGTATTGTGACTGACCTTGTGCTCTGACCTAAGCTTCTTGACAAGCTGGGATATGCGAAAAGGGAATTTCACTGTGCTAGACAAATAAAAGCTTCTAGTGAACCTCAGGTGCATACTACATTAACTTCGACAATATTTCTTTAATCCAATTACAGCTTAACTGTTTACATGGACGCCGACCCCAAATGATGTGTGTTTACATGCACAAAGCATGCAACATTGTCAAAATGGAAGCATTTAATCTGCTGCAAATATATAGAAGAAGTAGAACTTTGGGATTATTTTAGACTTCCCATCCTTTTCTGATAAATCATGCCTTCTGTATTATAATTGGTTTGAGCCAGAAACACAGTAGATAAAAGTAAAGGCTGATGAGAGAAAATTGTTCTCAAAGTTTATTGATCTGAAATTTTAATAAAATAACCCTTAGGGAATCTCATCATGTCACCTAATGTTACCCGGCGTGTGGGGCAAACGTGCAACTATTGAATGGATTATCAAAGATTTACAGCCCTCTCATTCCCATTGAAGGTTAATTCCATTCGGGTCAGATCAGGTCAGACTGTTCTGAAGATTTCGAGGTTTGATGACCCCAAAATGCCACCGTCCTCAGCAAATCTCTATTCATGATCCTCGGGGTCAATGTCTTTCAGACTAATGCACTACAGCTTTGTTTGCCTCACACCTTTCTCCAACAGTGAAAATGTTTGGGGAGTTTAACTCCATTTGGATTAGATTAAATTAGATTCAACTGTACTTTGGATGAAATGCAGTTCGAATGTAACCAGAAGTGCATAAGTGCCATATTTACAAAAAATTACAAATAAAGATATACAGCTATAGAGGTGATATGTACCAGGGTTTAGATATTTTATGTACAGGATATACATTTATACAAGTATGTACAAAAAATGCGTAGTGGTGCAGAGTTATAGAATATAACGTTGAACAGGATATACATTTGTATAGTATATATTCATGTTTATATAGTACAGTGTATACATAGAATAGATTATGGAAAAAAGAGGAAGAGGCAATGAGAAGAGAGGAAAGAAAAACACGAGAGAGAATTGGGGTGGAATGAAGAGTCGGGGAGAGAAAAAAGTAAAAGTGCTTGATGAGCAGTGCAGTAAAAGTAAATGTATCAGGTATTATAGTGTGATCAGATGTCACATGTAAGAAGCTATTTCTCAGTTTCTTTGTGCGGGCGCTAAAGCATAAAGTGTATTCCGAGCACGGTAAATAATCAATGATTAGGGTAAGAGATGTTTTTGATAATCCTTTTGCCCTGTGCAGGCACCATTTCTTGTAAATGTTCTCGATGGTGTATACTGTAGCCGAGTGCAAGTGATTCTACTGAGATGCAGTTGTTGATGCTCTCAATGTTACAATGGTGAAAGTTTACAAGAATCACTGGTGCGCATTTTCAGGCTCCTCAGAAAATAAAGTCGCTGTTGTGGCTTTTTTTTTTTAACCAGAAAGGAGGAGTTCAGTGACCAAATGAGATCCTTGTAGATGTGGACTCGAAAGAACTTTGAACTTAGTACCTCCTTGGCAGCAGCTCCGCTGATGTGAATTGGAGGAGGTCAGGTTCTCCGTTCATCATTACCTCTGGTCAGGCCTATCACTTTGATGTCATTCGCAAACTTGATAGCGCTGTTGGAGGCATGCACAGGTGTGCAGTCATGAGTGAAAAGAGAGTACAAGAGAGGGGACATTACACATCCCTAGGAAACTCCAATGTTGTTGATGTGATTGGAGGAGGTCAGGTTCTCCGTTATGACAGACTCAGACTGTGGTCCGTTTGGGAGAAAGTCCAGGGTACAGTTGCACAGAGAAGTACAGTACTGATGCCAGGTTGTTCAAAGTTCAAGATCAGCTTGGAGAGCTGACGCTGATGGTCTTAAACGCTGAACTAAAATTGATTAACAGGACACTGAAACTGAAACGCCTGGTTTTAGACCGCAATAATTCATTAGTATGGTGTACGGCCTCCTTTTGCGGCCTTTTACAGCATCACTTCGTCTTGGGAATGACAGATACAAGTCCTGCACGGTGGCCAGAGGGATTTTGAGCCATTCTTCTTGCAGAATAGCGACCAGGTCACTACGTGATGCTGGTGGAGGAAAACTCTTCCTGACTCACTTCTCCAAAACACCCCAAAGTGGCTCAATAATATTTAGATCTGGTGACTGTGCAGGCCACGAGAGATGTTCAGCTTCACTTTCATGTTCATCAAACCACTCTGTCACCAGTCTTGCTGTGCGTATTGGTGCATTATCATCCTGATACATGGCACCGCCTTGGTCCTCCAGAATGGTTCCTTGGCAGCGACACGCCCATCTAGCACAAGTATTGGGCCTAGGGAATGCCATGATATTGCAGTCCAAACCATCACTGATCCACCCCCATGCTTCACTCTGGATATGCAACAGTTTGGGTGGTACGCTTTTTTGGGGCTCCTCCACACCGTAACTCTCCCGGATGTGGGAAAGACAGTGAAGGTGGACTCATCAGAAAACAATACATGTTTCACATTGTCCACAGCCCAAGATTTTCGCTGCTGGCACCATTGAAACCGACGTTTGGCATTGGGACGAGTGACCAAAGGTTTGGCTATAGCAGCCCGGCCATGTACACTGACCCTGTGGAGCTCCCGACGAACAGTTTTGGTGGAAACAGGAGAGTTGAGGCGCACATTTAATTCTGCAGTGAGTTGGGCAGCTGTGGTTTTATGTTTTTTGAATACATTCCGGGTCATCCCTTTCAGACAGCTTCCTCTTGTGCCCACAGTTACTCCTGTTGGATGTGGTTCGTCCTTCTTGGTGGTATGCTGACATTACCCTGGATATCGTGACTCTTGATACATGACAAAGACTTGCTGTCTTGGTCACAGATGCCCCAGCGAGACGCCCACCAACAATTTGTCCTCTTTTGAACTCATTGATATGTCACCCATAATGCTGTGTGCAGTGCAATATTTTAAGCAAAACTGTGCTATTACTCTGCTAATTAAACCTTCGCACTCTGCTCTTACTAGTGGAATGTGCAATCAATCAAGATTGGCCACCAGGCTGCTCAAATTTAGCCATGAAACCTCCAACACTTAAATTGTGCTAACCAGTGTTTCAGTTTCATTGTCTAACCCCGGTAAGTGTTGGGTTTGTCCAGGGGAGTCAGAGCACAATGGAAGACAATATTGGCCTTCCCCATGTTGATGAATGCCTATGAAGAATTGAAGTCTTTGTCAACTTGCATTTATTGCGTGGTGAAGCAAGTGACCACTTCCTAACACTTTTAGTTGAGTTAGTATAATTTGTTCGTATTTTGTTCATAAGTTTGTAGGGCTGCTAATATTAGCCACTCGTGCTTCTGTTAAGAATGTTCACATTGTCTGCTGCTCAATCATGTAATGTTGTTGCTGAAAGTATTCATGTGTTTTAATGCAAATCAGAGCCCTGTGGCTTTTCCTGTGCAGACAAGAAGTGGTGACGAATGAAAAGTTATCCTGTGCGGAGAGAGAGAGAGACTGTGGATGTTTAACCTTTTAAACTGGCTCTCATTACAAAGCTGGGATGATCTCCTGTTCATCCTCATTATGGTGGCTGAGCGGCCGACACACACACACACACACACACACACACACACACACACACACACACACACACACACACACACACACACACACA
>JAQQZT010000006.1:10704262-10727372 GCA_030068275.1 Clarias platycephalus | reverse complement strand
ATTCATGTTTGTGGCTGTAATGTGACAAAATGTGGAAAAGTTCAAGGGGGCCGAATACTTTTGCAAGCCACTGTATAGTATTGTCAAGTGAAATTGTAAAACCCATCAAGCACCATGATGAAACTGGCTCTCATGAAGAACATTCCAGAAAAGCAAGACCAAAACTCATTTAGAGTTTCCAGCCTCAGAAATCACCAATTACAGTAGCAGCACCTCAGGTTAGAGCCGTTTTGAAGGCATAAATAGTAGACAAATCTCAATATCAGCTGTTCAAAAGATATTATTGCATATTTTGATGATGATCTTCATACTGTGAAGGAAAAAAAAAACACAAAGTTGACCTAATCCCCCAATGTAGGCAGTGTGGGGATGCAGGACCTATGTGAAAGACGATTGTGCGGCCGGTCTCTAAATGTACACTTTTTACTTTTTTTAAGTTTTCGTCCCGATGGTTGTGTGGCCAGATCCTGTAGTAGGGGCTTGTTTTGCTTCCTTTTTGTTGATCAACGAGTTCCATTCTGTTAGGTGGAGATACATTGTAGGGCTGCACAATTAATTGAAAAAAAAAATGTTGTTTAGGCAGAGTGTCAATATTTACAGTGTTGATGCCTCTTTTTTAAGACCTCTGCTATTCGCCCCTGGCATCAATCAACTTCTGGGCAACGTTCTGACTGATGGCTGCCCATGCTTGCAGAATCAATGCTTGAAGTTTTTTGTCCACCCGCCTCTTCTCCACCACAAGTTCTCAATGGGATTAGGGTCTGGGGAATTTCCTGGCCATGGACCTAAGATTTCGATGTTTTGTTCCCAGAGATACTTCGTTATTAGGCCTTATGGCAAGGTGCTCCATCATGCTGAAAAAGGCATTGGTCATCAACAAACTGTTCTTGGATGATTGCGCAAAGTTGCTCTCGGATTATGTTTTTGTACCATTCTTTATTCATGTCTGTGTTTTTAGGCCAAATTGTGAGTAAGCCCACTCCCTGAAAAAAATAAAAAAATAAAGCATCCTAAGACCCTTCCTGTGTGGGGTGGCTTCTCAGCATGAATAATCTCAGGATGCTTTACTGTTTGAATGACACAGGACTGATGGTAGTGCTCACCTTTTCTTCCCCAGACAACCTTTTTTCCGGATGCCTCAAACAATAGGAAAAGAATTTATAAGAAGAAGTGACACCCAGTGCTCCACAGTCTTAATCCCTGTACCTTTTGCAGAATATCAGTCTTTCCCGGATGTTTTTTTTGAAGAGAGGTCACTTCTTTGTTGCCCTTGATACCAGCCATTCTCCACAAGTCTTCACCTCACTTCACCTGCTGCCATCTTGCTGAGCAACATCTGCCCTGCTAGTGCCCTGATGCCGCAGCTTCTATCAACTTTAGGAGACGGTCTAGACACTTGCGGGACTTTCTGGGGTGCCTTGAAGCCTTCTTCACAACAATTGAAACCCCTCTCCTTGAAGATCCAATAAATGGTTGATTTAGGAGCAAACTTTCTAGCAGCGATATCATTAACTGTGGATCTCTGTGAAAAGAAATGATGACCGCATGTGTTTACTTGTAGGTGACTTTTTAAAGCTTCCAGTCTCTTATTCTAATTCAGCATGATGGAGTGTTTTCCAGTCTTGTCCTCATCAACATTCTCACCTCTGTTAAAGAGATCACATTAATCACCTGGCATAATGTCAAGCGGTCCTTTTGTGGCATGGCTAAAATGCACTGGAAATGTTTTTTTTAATGTTTTTTGTTTAGTTCATTACAATGGCAAAGAGGAACACTGCAATTAAATGCAATTCATGTGATCGCTCTTCATAACATTCTGAAGTGTATGCAAATTGTCATGTCAATGAACTCCTCTCATTTCTGAACGACGGCGATTCACTTGCATGCATTTCCCTGCATTGAGATCACGCTGCATTTACGCTTTCTCTTACTGTATTTACTTGACAACAATCCCAGATACAATATCAGTCACACACAGTGTTAAAAACAAAACACTATTCATTTACAGAGTTTAACGAATGATTCAGTCATATAATTCAGTCATCTCTCTTCCTCATTTTTTCATTTCCTCATGATGTGTAACAAGGAGGCAGCCCTAACGAGCTAATCAGTTTACTTGGTGGAGTTGGAGTCGTATGCAGCTATTTTCGTGCCAAAAACCTGAGCATAAAACTTTCTTTTGTGCTCTGATTTCATTTTGCATGCTTAAATGATCGCTTGTGCCGTCTAACTCTCCCTCACATTCAATCTGTATTTTCACTCTCATTCTTCTGTTGTTACAGTACGTTCATCATATTTGTTAATTAATATATTATTATTTTTATCAGCATATAGCCAATGTCTAACACACGCATACATACATACATACACACACCATATAAAACAAAATATATTCTGCTGCCTGATCACAGGCATGTACAGTACAGTTCTAATTGGGACATAACTTACTGTACTATTTAATTAAACCAGAGGTGTTGATTCTAGCTGTTACACAGAGACTCTGAGAACAGATTGAATGATACAGAGAAGTATACTAGAAAAAGATTGAGCATTGTATTTAACATTAAACTACTTAACAAGCAGAGTGACATTTACCTTTTTGCTGATTAAAAAAAAAAAAGGATATTTATTAGTTATTTTTATTTATTATTGTTAACATTATATTTATTTTCAACAGCTTATGAACTTAATGGGCATTTAAAAAAAAATACAAGGTAGTGAAAGTCCTATGTAGACAGCACAAAAAAAAGAATCATGTGATCTCAATTCCCATGCAGAAAAATCGTGATTCGCATTTTGGCAGTATATGTTAATGCCAGTCCTATCCTGATGTCTCGCACTTTACAGCAGGGTGTGGGTTAGCAACACTATTTTTGATGAGCAGAAAGGGGACATTCTGTTGTGCAGTGTGTATTATGCTCATTGTGTACTTTTATTCTGTACCTTCTGTGTTTTATGATTTGTAGAGTGCAGGGTTAAACTATTGACTTAAACTATTCATAGCTTATTAGCACTCTCAAGCCACCTTGAAAAAGAAGCTGTATACCATTTGTACCTCTTGTTTATTTCACATCACAGGGCACTAAATTAGTACCTAGGTCAAATTTACTTGTCTTCTATTTCAGTAATTTTTTTATAATTTTTTTTTTTTAATAGAACTGATTAATTGTACTTTTTTTCTGCCACAAAAAAAAATTTCTTCTAAAATTTTCTTTCTTTTTCTTGTATTTTTTATTTTTTTAACACTCCTACGTTAGCTGTCTACCAGGGTTGAGGAACATACCCCAGCTTGACCTCTCCTAGTCATGTCTCCATCTTTTTCAGCAGATGTATTGCACATATGGTGAGAAGGATGCTGCTAGTCCTGGAATCCCAAACTGCTACGGGCGAGGACGGAGCTGCAGGGAAAGTCACAGAGTTTGCCAGCCGTTTAGAGCTCGTGCTCTGCCACAGTGTCCTTTTAAGATGACAGACAGCCTCTGACAGCTGTTTTGCTGCCGGCGCTCCTCACGAGACACTCGTCTGGCTAAACTGTTTAGCGGCTCTGCGCTGCCTCTCATGAGCGTAGTCATTTCTCACAGTTTCCTCCGCCAGGCCCGCTGATCGCGGCAATGGGACGGCTGCCGCTCTATTCTCCAGCTGTTCTTTTCCTTTAGTGAATTATTCAGAGGCTTTGTGTAGAGTCAGGTGGTTTGGTGTGGCCTAGTTATTCACACACCATCTTTTAGTTAGCACTTTGTCCGAGTTGTCCAACTTTCCTTGTGCCACGTTTATTATGAAGCACGTTACTCCTTTCATGAATAATGAAAGTCACGTTGCTAAAATAAACGGTGCAGTGAAGTTAACTGACGAGAAGCTCGCAGTTTCGGGCATCTTGTGTCTTTCCAAGGGGTTTCAAGCACGCTTAATTGAGCTCGGCATTATCGCTGCATTAAAGACAACACTCTCATGAGTCCTCTCTGGTTATTACACTTCTTTTTCAACCCTGGTTCTACTGTACAACTCAAAGTGAATAAATTATGACTCATGAATGTGGAACAAGCATGGGTAATGTCTCTTGCATTATGGAGACATAAAAGGTACCTGTATGAACTAGTTTCTTGGTCACAATTTATTTAAGAATGCTGGTCTGTGTGGCCTTTGTTTGATGCGGGTCATCTGTTCAGTCATTATTATTTAATTAATCAGCATCTTGAGTGTTTTTCTGTACATAAAACAGGCTGGAGTTGCTTCTGTATGTGTATGTACAGTATGATTTGTTTTTAATATTATATGACCTCCTCCTACATGCACTGAGGAGCGTTCCTGCAAAACCTCCAATTAAACCCCTTTCTGAAGCTGGCAATATGACCATCTAATAACTTCCTCATTACCTTTTTATAGCTTTTATTATTTTCATTCATTATTAATAATTGCACTGTTATTACATCAGAATGCAATTAGCAGGTTTGCCCATGTGTGCAAAGCTCTTTGCTTGTTTCAAGTGTTCTGTCTGACGTGTTAGACTGTCCGGGTTTATAAACATGAGAAAGAGACCTCCAAAAAAAAAATCTAACTTTTATTACACAAAATGTACCTTCTCTTTCAACCAGAAGTAACTTGGCCCAGTTTCCTCTCAAACTCTCACAAAACCACACGTCCACATGACTACCACACTCTTATTCTTTTTCATGGACACTCTTATTCATGTCTCTTCCACTTCAGCTTGTTTTTTTTTTTTTTTGTCTCATTAAATATTCTTTCCAATGACAGGGTTTGTATGCCGCAAGCTGGCTGAAGCAATCTGAATGCCAGAAAATAGGCGCTGTAGCACAATTTCACGCAGGTGATCCACCTGCTGTTTCTGAGATTTTTATTATTTTTTTGTGCATCCGTTTTTTTAAAGAGGCTCTAGTCTGGGATACAGCATGCATGCTTTGAGTAGGCTGGAGAACATCCTGGCATTTAAAAAAAGGAGACTAAAACAAACCCAAAGACAGGATGCTTGGCGCTGGAGAGCTGGGCATTCGAGGTCACAGAGCACTTTGTTGGTGTTTATTTGGCAGGTTTTGTGTGAGTAAGCTAATACCTGTGTTTACAGATAGAGAGGGCTGTGCTTCACTCGTTGATCCATCTGATAATGCCTTTTATTAAATCCACTTCCAATAAAGCGATGTGTTTTTTCTGCTATAAAGCCATGTTTGCTTTGGTGCTGTGCTTTACATTATGTCTGTCCATAGAGAAATCTCTCAAGGTTCCAGTTATGGAGATATTTTATAGCTTAGACAAGAAATTCTTTAAAAATATGATGTGTTTTGCTTGGTGCTGAACGGAACGTGGCCTCAGGTTCTTCACTTAAGGGAAAACGCAGAAGACAACACAATAGTGCTCTTACATAATTAGATGGGGAAAAAAAATATTCCCTTATCAGATGCTGCACTGAACTGGATAAAATATTTTGCGACAAAATGTGCCTGAAATATGATCCTAATGGAGCCAGGGTTGTTTTGACCTACCTATTTACCTACTTACTGTTAAACTTGGCTTTGTAGACTGTTTGATTTAGGCTTTTATTATATGCTTAAAAGCTTATTGTCTTTGTTTCTCTTTGCTAATCTCTGATTAGTTTATTTCCATTGTCTGTGTAACTCTCCACTTCTACAGTACTTTAATTTGAGATGATTATACATTAATGCTCAGAAGAACCCGTCTTTGTTTTGTGTGTGTGCGTGTATGTGTGTGTGATCATGCAGGATGCCAAGTTTGTGGAGGAAAGAAGGAAGCACCTGCAGTGTTACCTGCGCATGGTGATGAACAAACTCATCCAGACACTGCCTGAGTTCACTGCCTGCCCCACCAAGGAAACACTTCTGCAGCTGCTGCCTTTCTGCCAGTGAGTGCACAAATATACACACACACACACACACACACACACACACACACACACACAAACATGTACGCACTTACATACAGTACAACCACCTCTGAAAGTATTGTGACAGCAAAGCCTTTTCTCTTGTTTTTGCTGTACACTGAAGACATTTGTGTTCAAGATCAAAAGATAAACATGAGAAGATGAATCAGTGTTTCAGCTTTCATTTCCACTTATTTATATCAAGATATGTTGAACAACTTGGTACATGACAGACTTTGTTTGATCTCACCAATTCTTAAGTGATCAAAATTAATTTCTGCTCCCATCAAATGTGCGTTTGGGGATAAACAGAATAAATGGGTGAAATGCATGACATTTGAAGCAGGGAAAATGGGGAAAGAATTAATCAGAGCCATTGCACAAGCTCTGAGCGTAGCCATTACAACAATTTGGAACGTCCTGAAAAAGAAAGAAAGTACTATACAAGAAAGAAAGTACTGTACTAATAATCAGACATTGAACACGTTCAGATTTGGCCAAGAGAAAAAACCACAGTGAGTGATAAACAACATAAACAACTTCCACAGGGCAGCAGTGAATCCGTCACTATCAAATTATTTCATGAGTAGAAATATAGAGACCATGCCGTAAGAAACAAACCATGCCCTAGCAGTAAGAAGGCGAGGGCCAGACTGCGAATTCATAAAGAGATACAGACCTGAGCCACAAAAGTTCTGGAACCATGAATAAACTCTAACACAGTGATGAAAATTCCAAGATTTGGAGAAGCTCATGATCTAAAACATGCAAGCTCATTGGTCAAGCACAGTGGAGGGGGTAGTATCAGGGCTTGGGTTAGCAAGAGTTCACTAATCTTTATTGATAATGCGACTCATTGTACAGTAGTAGCAGCAGAATTACTTCTGTAGAAGATGACAGAAACATTCTGTTTGCCAATTCACAGAGAACTGCATTCATTCCAACTGAGATGAACTTAATCATGCAGAAAGACAATGACCTAAAACCCAGTGCCAACACAACATCAGAGGGAAAACTGGAAGCTTTTAGACCGGCCAAGTCTCAGACCTGAAAAAGCTTGACAAAACAAGAATGCAAGACTACGGTGATGGCAGAGGGTTGCCAGCTTGATGCTGTTTTTGCAATCAATGTATATATGGAACTAAAATGTTTTTATTTTACATTTTTCTTCGAGAGTATCTGTTTCTTTATTTTTTTTTCTCACCTTAAAAAAATGGTCTGCCAATGTTTTAAGTTGTTTAACATATCAGGATGTCCATATTTGTAAACTTAAGCTTAGATTCTGATGTTATCTCATTCATCTTTTTAACTCCCAACCTAAGTGTCTTCAGTTTACAGCAGAAATAAAAGTTTTGGCCCTGCTGTTGCAGTACTTTCAAAGGGGACTGTATCTGCACAAATGGCTAAATTGTATTTATTACATCATATTTCAATATAATTGTATCTTTCTTTCTCATTTTCTGACTGTTATAATTTTATCATACACAATCCATCATCCTCTATACAGAGAACAGAAATATCCTATATTCAGTATCTGTTGTTTCCCCAATTACACTTGCTAATTCGGCATGCTGTTTTAGAGCCAACACTTGGCTCATCCATCTATCAGCTTCACCATTTTTTCTCACGCTGCATATCACTGAATTACTGTCAGTCCACTGAGTCTCAGCCAGCTCCAATTACAAACAGGAGATTAATGAAAAAATGTTCCTCCCTCTCATCAAAATGATCAGGATGAATTCATCGGGAATCCTTGGCACAGCTTTGAAAATGACGAGCTAATTTAATGGCTTTCAGCTTGATGTCATTTGTGTGTTGAGCCAAATGAGGCGTTGATGGGTCCAGCTGGGATGTGAAGGAGGTGAGGGTTGTTATGGGAGGCTTTTTATTGGGGGTTCGGGTGGTGGTGTTTTGCATTAAAATTGGGTCACAGCCTGCAGAAGGAATTGTCTGGAATATGATTGTGCGCTGTTGATACAGTACGGAGGGTATAGATTTTTTTTTTTCAGCTGTCCCTTTAATGAAGGTTTATAAATGTCTAATTAGAAAGAGACCTTGTTTATACTTTGGGTAGTTAAATAATGTATTGTGACTGTATCATGTGTAATAATAATAAGCTGGATTTGACTTCCAGTGATCTTTGAAGGCTCACAGTTCAACCCATTCAGTCACCCTCATGCACTGTACTGTACATGGGGGTCATCGTGAAAGGAATCATTTTCATTATGATAGAACTGTTACATCATGAGTCAGAATACCTTTTTGTATTGATTTGCATGGATGCTTCCTCCTAGCAGCATTACTACGTGTAAAGGTCGTCAGGTCTGAGACAGTCATTTATTTATTGGTATTTTCCATCTCACCCCTCCTCCACACTGTACTGAAATTCTTTCAGTTTAAGTACTACTACCAGCTAGATGCCTTTAGTCATACGTATGTATTTAGTATTATTTCTGCTTTAATCCTAACGCTTTCAACATGTAGTCTATTCGGTATAGTAATGAAAGGTGTCTATCATGCACCGGGTGCCGACACAGTTGTGCAATTATGTGTGTGTATATGTTTAATTCAGGCATCTCACCCTGTAAGCTGTGGCTTCTGGAGGAGGAGAGGGAGGAATTTTTAGACGAGATGGTTGTTGTCACACCCTCTTTTAGGGAACAAAATGTGATGCATTTATAAAATGAACACTCAGACATTCAGACTTGATGCATGAGTTCAGAATTGTTACTGAGAGGAAAGAAGCAGGTGATATACTGGGTCACGTCCAGATCTAAAAGACCTCTAGTACTTTTAGATCTGGAAAAGAAACTTAAAAAAAAAAAAAAATTTACACAAACTTACTTGTATATGTATTTAAAGACATCATGCACATTATTTTTACTCATACTTTGTGCTAGTTATTAAACACCATACCTGGCTTGTCTAGGATTTAAATATGTCTGTTGAGTGTGTGTTTCACCAAGTAGACAATTCAGCCTGTGCAGTGCAAAATACTGTACATGATTATTAATGGTGTTTATTTTAGTCGCATAAAGATGACTTTAAGGATCAGCAGCAGAGGTAAGTTCTGGTCTTGCCTTCCTGAGATGGAGCCAGTTTCATCATGGTGCTTGATGGGTTTTGCAAATGCACTTGGCAGTACTGTTCTTTGAAGAATTATTCCAGAGCAGCTTACCTTCATCTTAAAACAACAACTGGCTGTTAATTTGTTATTTAATTACTTAATGATACTGTATGTTTTCATAGTGCAAATGCATAATTGTTCTAGAATGCGGAAAATAAATTTTAACTGCGTCCAAACTTTTGACTGGTACTTATACTGTATATACATAAGGTATACAGTCTTATGCAAAAGTTTAGGCACCCATTGATGATTAACAGATTTTGGTGATTTTTTTTAATTGAAAAGATGTTACCACAGTCTCTCTTGGAAATGGAAAAAAAGTTTCAGAATCTCAGATTCTTTTTACAAGGTTTCAGACCTTAATCAACTCGTTAGATCTGATGCATGGCAACAACTGTCATTAGTAAATGCCAAGCTTTACAAATACTTTGACTCTTCAAACCTTGTGCACACACTTGCGGACACTCAACAAGCATGGGTTCCTCTAAGCAGCTGTTTAAGACTCTGAAAATGAAACTTATTGATGCCCACAATCCAGGAGAAGGCTACAAGAACGTAGCAAAGCGTTGTCAGCTTGCAGTTTCCACAGTGAGTAATTGTAGTAAATGTAATTAAGAGATGGCAGTTCAGGGGAGCTGTGGAGGTCAAGATGAGATCTGGAACACCAAAAAAACTGTCAGAAAGAACTGCTCGTATGCTGGTCAGAACGACAAATCAAAATCCTCATTTGACTGCAAAAAACCCGCAGGAAGATTTAGCAGACTCAGGAGTGGTGGTACACCGTTCCACAAGACCTATAAGGAAGAAAACCTTACCTCCGTCCCCACCGTAAAATCCAACGGCCGAAGTATGCAACAGAACGTCTACAGAAGCCTGATGTGTTTTGGAAACAAGTGCTGTGGACTGATAAGTTCAAATAGAACTC
The DNA here is from genome assembly GCA_030068275.1 of Clarias platycephalus. Lineage (NCBI taxonomy): Eukaryota > Metazoa > Chordata > Actinopteri > Siluriformes > Clariidae > Clarias > Clarias platycephalus. Next base: position 10,717,427 of record JAQQZT010000006.1, on the reverse strand, counting down.
TTTGGCCACAATCAGCAAAGTCATGTTTGGAGAAAAAAGGGAGCAGCATTTCGTGAAAAGAACACCTTGCCAACTATTAAGCATGGGGGTGGATTTATCATGCTTTGGGGTTGTGTTGCAGCCAGTGGCACAGGAAACATTGCACCGATGGAGGGAAGAATGGATTCCATTAACTACCAGCAAATTCTGGAAGCAAACATCACACCATCTGTAAAAAAGCTGAAGCTGAAAAGAGGATGGCTTCTACGAGAGATCAATGATCCTAAACATACCTCGAAATCCACTATGGAATACCTCAAGAGATGCAAGCTGAAGGTTTTGGAATGGCACTCACAGTCCCCTGATTTAAACAGGTAGATCTTAAAAAAGCTGTGCGTGCAAGATGACCAAAGAATATTACAGAACTAGAAGCCTTTCACAAGGAAGAATGGGAGAAAATCCCAAGTACAAGAATTGAAAGACTTTTAGTTGGCTATAAAAAGCGTTTGCAAGCTGTGATATCTGGAGGAGGTGTTACTAAGTATGATGTAGGGTGCCCAAACTTTTGCACAGTACCACAATAAAGTTTTAAAAAACATTTTTTTAAAATATTTGTTCAATTTATGACATCAAAAGTAACTATGCATCAACGTTTGCTTTAAAAATATAGTGCATTTTTTCCATTTCCAAGTGAGACTGTGGTAACATCTTCTCAATTAATGAATCACCAAAATCTGTTATTTATCAAGGGGTGCCCAAACTTCTGCATTCAGGAAAGCAAGACAAGAACTTATCCCTGCTGCAGAGAAGTTCATTTAGAGATACCAGCCTCAAAAATCACCAATAAACAAACAACACCTCAGATTAGAGCTGTTAGGAAATCTTTACAGAGCATAAGTAGCAGATATACCTCAAGTTCAACTGTTCAGAGATTATTGCATATTTTGAATGCCTTCAGCATTGTTCTACAATGTAGAAAGAAATAAAAATCAGGAAAGACCATTGAATTATGTTATAAATTAACCTTGCTTTCAGAGCCATTACCATGTTTGTGTCACTCCCTCATTATAAGCTGTTCTGGACCATATGTAGATTCTGTTCGACAAATCTTTCTCTTACTTCGTTACATTGCTAATCTGAACTTTATAATCTATATGTGTGCAATAGGGACCTGCAAACTGCTCTAATTTGCAGTTGGTTGGTTTAAATCACGCTAGTCTGCTCGTTGCATGGCCCAGAACAGTTTCTTTCTGTACACTTCTGGCGTATGCATCTATGAGGGTTATTTGACTTCCTTTATATCATACAAGACTATAAGCCATTGGATTGCTTACGTTCTGACTTTTCCAATGTTTGCATCAGGTTACAGTAGATCATGCACACCAAAAAAGACACCAGTCTCCTGGCTCTCACTATAGACCTTAGCTCACAACTGTTGAGTTCAACTTTAACTATCATGCTTAAATAGTGTCATTTTGTCCCGGTCTTAAAATAAACAGGAAGTCAAAAGAAGAGCAAGTGGTAGTTGTCACATAAGGTTTATCCCTTTATAAGTGATAGTGGTTGTGTGTCAGGGGTACCACAGATGTTAAGTCGCTGGACTACTGAAGCTCCAAGCACTGCCGAGCCCTTGAGCAAGGCCTTTAACCCAATTACTCAGTTGTATAAATGATAGAGTAAATGGAAGTACTCAAGATAAGGCTGTAATCAGGTAAATGTATATTAATTATACTAGGATATACTTGGATGTTTGCGATGCATGATGGCAGCAGGGCAGAAACACCACATATTAAGACATAAAGGGAAACTATTACAATGAATTTTAAAAAAAATCAGTTTCAATTCACTCCTTCCTTTTTCCCTTTTGAAATCTCGTTATTGAAAAGTCTAAAACTAAATAAGAAAGGTCACAATGTTTGTGTGTGATGGTGCAACTACAGAGCGGAGGAGTGAGAATAAGAAGGAGAGAGCAGAATGGAGAGGCCACAAATGTAGAGAGGGAGAGAAAAAAGTCCAATGAAACATCAGGTGAGAGGTAGTCAGGACAAAATAGCAGGATTTTATTTTGGGAGCTTCTGAGCAACACATCAATGTTTACCAGATTGAGTGACAGTCTTCTTGTGTTTTTTTGATTCACAATGAGCGGTAATTAATGAATCATTGTGAATCAAACCTTCATATTTTTAACCAACCACACACAGTCATTCCATATTTCCAGATGGAAAGAGATGCAGCATCTTTTATACACACGTACAGCACAAGCATGTACAGTTGGACACAAAATCGCCTGCGTGTCTTTAGACTAAGCTGCGGAGGTATTTCAGTTTTCTTCACTCTCTTCTGAGACACCACTAAGGGTTAAACTCTAAAAGCCTGGATGCTGATTTAGACGATCACTATTCCTTCTATATGCACATATAGAATATTTTCACCCCTTGATTTCCTTTAAAATGTCTCCAGTTTATAAAATCAGACAAAGCAGCTTTGTGGTAAAAGGATGAGCTGGAGCTTTGTCCTGAAGGGTTACGTAATGGCTCAGTGAGGAGCTGCTATTTAGCTCAGCCAATCTCTGTGGGGACAGATTGAATAGTGCATGTGTATGTGAGAAGAGAGAGAGAGTGTGAGTGTGTGCACGTGTGCATATGAGGAGAGATAGATACTTATGTAGATTGAAGTGCATGTGTGAAAGAAGGCAGCACCCCACTTACCTGCAGCTAACTTCTTCCTGCTGTTCAGGCTTGATTGAAAGCTAAAGGTGTTTGCTCTCTTTTCCTTCTTTCTTCCCATTTTTCGTTCTCTCTCTCCCTCTCTTTCTATCTCTCTCGCCCCCCCCTCCACTCTCTCAGCTATGCTTACCTGACGGCAGAGGAGTGTGCCAGCGTATTTAGAAAGAATAGCCATTAAGCAGTGTGTCTCAGAGCTTCATACTCAAAGCTCAAATGGGTTTTTATTGTTATTGACATCATAGCTCTGGCTTTGTTTATGATCTTCTGCCTTGTCTTAGTGCACCACACATACAAGTGCACAGACACACACACACACACAAAATCACATAAAGGGAGTATGATTTTCTTAGGTGGTCAATAGCTCTTGGTTCATGAGTAGTGTGGTTGTCATGGCAGCCAGCGAGTGAGGTAGTGCCGAAGCTCTCTAACTGTATAGCACAGATTTTGGGTTTCGGCTGGTTTTCAGCCCTTCATGATGATTAAATGTCCCCAGAACAATTTGATGTTTAATAATTTTGATCTGATGAGTTTTGGTTGGTGCCTGATTTTGGGGGTGGGGGGGTGCAGCTTTCATCCGAGTCAAAAGTGTTGCTTTGGTGCTGATCTCTGTGTGTTTTTAACCGAAGCTGACCAAAGACAGCTCTTAAGTTAAAAAATTACAAACATGTACTATATACCCAGAAGGGGTGAACAAACCAGTCGTTTAATAAATATTTCATACTAGATGAAGTCGATTCTACAAACAAGACCAAGCTGGAAAACTTTTTTTTTTTTGCTTAAATTGACTGAACACATTGAGATCACTCCGCAGAAAGGAGCGTGAAATGGATTTTTTTTTTTTTTGGTTGTTTTGTTTTAAATCCCTTGTGCTGCTCTTAAAGGAATTCCATATGCAGTTATTTTTGTTTTCTTATTTAAAGTTAATTAAAATTCTAATTACATTTGAAAAAGACGTTGCAGTCCCATGGGTTGCACATTACCGTGCCGTCCCACTCCGCTAGATTAGAGTAAGATCAGCAGTACACGCCAGCTCGTAGAGGCCGATTTACATTCCGTTTCAGATACTACTGAGACAGGAGTTGACGACAACAACAACAACAACAACAACAACAAAAAAAATTACTCCCAGAGGCTGCTGAAGACATTTATACTCCATCTACCATTAAACCATAAGGAGCTTTAGGCTACGTTCACATTACAAACCGCATTGTTCAATTCCTAGTTTTTGGTCAGATCGGATTCGCATATCATGACCGTTCATGTTCAGAATTACAAATGACTTTTATCTGTTGTGAGCACATCGATACGTCTTTGCTCATTCCATCTGGGCTAAAACACACCATGAGTTTGTGTAATCACTCTTTTATTTTAAACAATGGATGTGATTTTACAAAAAAAAAAAAAAAAAACCTTGGGCATTTGCTCTGGAGGACAGCAAACAGTCAGCTGTATTTGTTGAGGTGCAGAAGAGGGAGGGAAGCCAGACACTTCGCTTTATTGCTAGCACTGCTATGAAATCCCCACCCTGTCGGTGGAAATTGACGTCAGCAAAAAGTTGCATGAATTCTGTTCTCCCCGTATGTGCCTGAAGACCACATACAAAAGTAACCCAGATCCAACTCGATCCAGCATTTATTTGGACATCACTAAAAAAATCTGATCTGTTATATTGGTGTAAAAAAAAAAACATAATAATAATGTAGTCACTTCTATTATTACTGCTCAACAAGTAAAAACTCAGTAACCACACAGCCTCTGTACCCAGTTACTTATTCAGCTGTATTCAATCTTTTAGTTCCTTTTCACAAATAACATTTGTTATGTGCCTGTAAGGAGTCTGTGTGGACAGTGTTCATTCTGCTAGAATGGGATAATTGAATGGATATTTCAGGCTTATTCTACACTAATATTTCACTAATATTACTAGCCTTTCGGTTTTTGCATTATGCAATGTCATTACATTTATTTCCATCCACAGTTGCATTCATTTTGGGCTGCGATTATTTATGTATTAATGACAGGAGAGTTGAATCACTTTATAAAGTTACTGTAGGCTTAGGATTCTATGGTGGCAAATGTATGTGTGGAAATGATTCCTCATGCTCCCAGAACCGCTCCTGGAATATGGCTGTGTCATCAGGTAGGAGAACAAAATGCATTAATATGATGAACTGGTCATCCAGTGGCCAACTTCTGACGCAACCCCAGATCATAACACTGCCTCCTGAGGCTTGTAGAGTGGCCACAATGCATGATGGGTACACCTTTATTCCAAAGTCCAATCCTAGCAAATTTAAGCCTTTTTTTAGCATTTAAGTGGTTTTCTTATGAGCACACAGCTGTTTAGGCCCACACCTTTGGGTTCTCTGTCTGGAAATTTTCTTATGTTTACTATAAACATATAGGCCTTATATGATGTTTTTCCAACAACATTTATTTTCAGAGCTACACACTGCATCAATTAGGCTTAAAATAACTGTTACCACCTGAAATGTATTAATCACTGGAGTAATTATTCTTTCAAAACAGTATTTGATCATTTAGTATACTATACTGCTATACTGTATTCATTTAAATAAAGTTTTAACAAAGCTCTTAAGACATTTTCTTTTTACACAGCATCGTCTTCAACATGTATTTGTATATACTGTAACAAAAATTAATGTACAGTTTAACTGAATTTTGAGCTCAGACTCAAAAAGCCATCAGGTGTGTTGTGGATGCGTCACGTCTGTGTAAAGTCTGTCACTGTTACACAATTCAGTGTGACAAGCTAATGTCGCAATCATCATCTCTACTTGTGTGTTTTTTTTCTTCCCCCCACAGGGACGCCCCCGCTGCCAACGAGAGTGGAAGTAAAACAGCTCGATCAAAAGCATCCTCTCGTTTCCCCCGGCTGGGTCGCAGTTCTGGCCGCGATGCTCGCAACCCAGAACCCCAAAGCGGTGACCTTTAACCTTGTACTTACACAGTATATGTTGAGAGATACTGACCTCTGACCTGACCTATGAATTACAGAGTCTGGGAGGTCTGTGGTCTTAACCCCTGGAAACTGAGACTCGATTCTGTAAATCTCAGCCACCTTTTCCATTATGGATGTACACGGAGATGAGATGAGTCAAGGAACTGGAGTCTGCCAGAATCTCAGATGTTTTCTCTCTCAGTGGTGTGATGGAGCTGTCTGTTACTACGGTGCCTAGTGTTTTATAGCAGACATCTTTAAAAGAAAGCAGGGTGTAATTCTTGCAGAGCCCTAATTCCCTGATGCTTTAGTGAGGTGGATTTGGAAGTTGTGGATTCACTTTTAAATAACTTGCACATGACCATATACTCAACTTGACCAAAAGAAAATGGAAATACAGTTGTTGTTTTTTTGTTTTTTTTAAATGTTTTGTTATTATGCTGTAATACACAATAATGTATTACAGTATGCTTACACCTAAAGGCTTAATAGTTGAGAGAATACAATCCTTTTCACTCTTTCAAATGTGTAAATGTTACATAATGTCCATGATCAATCAGGAAAACGTGACTGATTATAGCGGGATATATCAACAATATGTAAAATCGTGAAAATGAATATGCTGCCTGAGGAACTGAATGTATGAATAGAGATGGAGAACCTAATTCTGGATATTTTCTTTATCCTTTATTTGCCATGATGACCCAGAGTTTTGTTACACAATGCCAAATGCACAACGGGTCCAGAGTAGCTGTAGATAAATTAGTGGTCACTCTGCTCAACGAATTAACAAATCATGTTTCTCTGTTTTTTTTTATTTCTGAGCACAACGATGATGATTCTGTGTATATACTGTACTGTATGCAAAGCTCCTTTTATTTTGCTTCAACTTGACAAATGACAATGTCATTGTTTATTGACTGTTAAACTTATTATCTACACTATGATGAAAGAAATCCTATTCAAATGAGTACACTATTGAAATGTATTCTGTGTAACAGCGTTGCCATTAGCCTACTTTAAGTTCTCTGTCCATCTGACAGTAGCTTTTGCCATAACAGCAGCTTTATACTGGATATCAGTTTTTGCAGTCTTTTTGTACATTCACACTACTCAGCAGACTCTGTGGTTTTCTTTATATCAGCAGTGGGTAGAGCTGCCAGCCTTAAACCAGTGAAAAGAGCAAAATGAATAAATCAGTAGAACTAAACGTTTCAATTCTGTGTCCAACTCCGGGACGTTTAACACCTGTAACAGGAACTAGAACGAATTGTAAATGTTTGAAAATGACAGGCGACAAAATATTTCCAAATGCAAAAATTGACGTAGAAACCAGGATAGCTGGTTGCTATAGTTACCTGATGATTTAGCAACCATCCAATTTTGGGTTCTCTGCTTTTTCAGTGGTTATATAATTTCAGAAGAATGTGTGTTCTAAATGGGGGTACTGCCTGCATTGAAACTGTGGGCATGGCTGCTGAGGAGCGGGAGACTGAGCACAGTCGAGCGAGCGCAGGCCAGTCGCGCTACAGTACACAACTCCGCTTAGATAAGCCCTTTTATTCAATGTCGGTCATGTTTCAGTTTGATAATCTATCAACAAAAGCTTTTTTTTCCCGAAATGTGCATGTACGTTTCACCGAATGCATTAGAAGTATCGCCTTCAAAGCCACCGGTCCCAGAGGATCACCTTCCCTGCTCCCTACAGTGCTACTTCATTCAAAATCTGCTTCCGTGCATCTCTGGACCGGATGTACTTTTTTTATTCATGTGTCCTTTTGTTCAAGCGAACATGATTTTTTGATTCAGAGCTTCTTTGTGCGCAGGCAGAATCGGTGGTGTTGACCTTACTCACAATGAGGGTGTTGCATAAGTAACTCTTCAAGTAGCAGAAATGTCAATTTTACAAAAGGAAAATATTATCTTTGCCATAATCTAATACATTTAATAATGGACCAGCAGTATTACCTCTTAAAGAATATCTGATGCTAAATCAGGGTCTGGAGTTAGCATGTCGAATGGAGCCTAGATTACGCTGCTTTATCTCAGTGTCTATGGAAAGATATAATTTTTTTATTACGAGGATAATCACAGAGAGAGTTTAAGTCTGCTTGAGCCTTTGTGATGAATTAATTGAGAATGCTAAATATTTACAAGGGAGCGATTAAATACTGCGATGTTATGATCGACATCAGACTGCAAGAATTTCCAAAACGGGCAGAATGGGCTGTCAGCCAGAAAAGTGAACAACCAGCAGTGTTTCTCCATTAACCTCTCACTCAAAACAAAGGCTTGATGGAGAGGAGAATCTGACACGTTTATAGCTACAACAACATGTGTCATTTGCATAAACAGTTAGGACTAGGAGATGAGCCTGATTTGAGTGGTAATTTGTTCGTATCTCAGAGATCGTGTGCTGCTCAGGGGCCTGTGTGCCTGGAAAAGCTTGGAGCTCACGTCGGGTTAAAGAGGCAGGCTTTCCTCTAGAGTGGAACATTCTACACTGATTATTTACATGACTGATTATTATTTAGGGAGGCATCTCCAGACACATATAGTGACACTTCATTACGACGCAGCACTAAAATAAATGTCTTACTGTAAGGCCCTATCTCCCATAAACCACATGTTAAGTGACGTCTACATTCGGCTGATGTCACGTTTTAAGGCAGACTCTAAATGTGAGAACTGATCTGCCCTGTGTGAGACGGGCACCAGCTGACATTGCAATCAAATCTCACTGTTATGTGCACATGCCGTGTCCTGTTCTGTACGGATTCCGTTTATTGGAATGGGTCCATCGCAATAAGAAGGCACAGATGCAGTGTGTTTCGACTGGTTGACTGGAATCGGGTGACAGATGCGAGACGGAAATGGCGCCTAGACCGTGCCACACTAGGTGTTCTGTGTCTGAAAATCTTCTCACGTTGTATCCAAACTTTATGCCACATAATAGGTAGACAAGGCCTATTCTAGAGCAATAAAAGAAAAAACCAAAGGCAGTCCATCAGCAGTCGTTCCTGTAATGAACAATTGTTTGTGTGCTGTGCTCTGAGCAGTCCTTTTGTTTGTAGTCAATGTAATTATCCCCAAATTATGGTGATTATGCTGAATTGGGTTGAGCCGTTATTAGACACAATCAAGGCAAATAGCAATGAACAGGTAGGTACAGACTGAAAAGATTTCAGATTTCAAGGTGCTTTTTAGGTTAAACAGCAACGAATATCAGCTGCATTTCAGCACTCGGTTTCAGACGTCATGCGGTCGTAAGAGAAAGAGATTAATCTGAGCGACACAGCTGTTACAAGTGCTTCTCCGGGTGTGTACACTGAGCACCGCAGATCTGTCCTGCATCCTGCTGTGTGCCTCTAGTAGGACTCAAACAGTTGGTTGGGGTGTTGAAGATCTGTCCCAGTACATGGTCTTTATTCCCAGGGCTTTACACAAACTCTCCTAGCTTTCTCTTACTTTGAAATATGTGCTCTCTCTTTTGCTCTCTTCTTTTTTCTTTTTTTTTTTACTTAAAAGCACAAAAGGCACTACACTTGCAGAGATGCTCTGGGATATACCCTAAAGGATGAAATGATTGCCTTACGACAAGAGCCCAACAAGTACGTTATAGTCCTGCAAAGCTATTGTAAAGAGAGGGCTAAAGCACAGACTAAGTGTGCACTTAATCACATCAAGTGGTAGCTGATGGTAGGAACTGATACTTCGAAGTGGTAAAAAAGCAGAGCCCAAAAAAAGGGAAGTACGTTGGACACAGCAGTCTGCCGCCCTAGATACAGCAGCAGTGCTTTGATATTGTAGCACAGGGCTCTCTTTTCATGTTTCTTCTGATTTTACAAGAGCAGCAGCCAAGAGCTTTCTTCTTTACACCAGGCATAATTCAGTTCGTGGTGAGGATTAGACCTGACATAAGAAGCTCGCCTCTGAGGTGTAGCAATGATACTAAGTCCTCTAGTGACCTCTCACATCAGACTGAGGTGTTGTATTTGCTGAATGGAAGGACAGATAGGCTGTCAAGTAAGACTCGTCTGGGACTGCTGAGTGATAGCGGTCGACTCCATTTGTCTGGGCTTTTAAACACTTTGTCTTGGGACAGGAAAGGACAGAGAAGTGATGAAATTTCTTGTTGGATAAATGCTCTATCAGCTGTCAAGGAAAGAATCCATAATGTGCAGACTGCACTAGACATACAGTACAGTGCCACAAAAAAGTATTTGTGCCACCTTTCTGTTTTTTTTTTTTTTTTTTTTTGCATATTTGTCACACTTAAATGATCCTTTTTTTTTTTTTAATCCTGAAGGAGACTACAGTATCTGGCGATCAGATTGGGGTCTCAAGCTCAAGCGCACCTGGGTTGTGCAGCAGGGCGATGATCCAGAACACACTACCAAGTCCATTTCTGAATAGTTAAAAAAAAAAAAAATAATTGTGTTTTGGAGTTACTTTAATCCAATTGAGATGCTGTTGCATGACCTTAAGCAGGTTAAACCCTCCATTGTGGCTAAATTAAAACAATTCTGCACAGAAGGGTGGGCCAAAATTCCTCCACAGCGATGTGAAAGACTCGTTGCCAGTTATCACAAATTCTTGATTGCAGTTGTTGCCGCCAAGAGTGGCAAAACCAGTTAATAGGTTTAGGAGGCAATTACTTTTTCATATGCGGCCAGGTAGGTTTGGACAGCTTTTTTCCAAAATAATAATTATAATAATACGGCATCGTAGCATCCCTGTACCAAATTGAATACTATATAGTGACTGTGATGAAGTGGAAAGTCTAGAAAGGTGTAGAATCCGATCATTTTAAAGTCACATTACTAAGCATGGTGGCATAGAGGTTAGCACTGTGAACTCGCACCTCCAGGGTTGAGGGTTCAAGTCTCGCCTTCGGGCCTGTGTGCATGGAGTTTGCATGTTCACCTCATGCTTGGTGGGTTTACTCTCGGTACTTTGGTTTCCTCCCACACTCCAAAGACATGCAGATTAGTTGTGTGTGTGGGTGTGTGAACTGCAGTGGATTGGCTCCCTATCCAAGGTGTACCCTGGGTGTGTGCCCAAAGTCTCCTGGGATAGGCTTCATGCCCCCCTGTGACCCAGTACAGGATATAAGAGGTATAGAAGATTAATAAAATAATAAATAAAAAGCACTGGAATGAGAAGAGGCTCGCTGGTTCCTGCTGTTCAAGCATTAATCTTTTTTTTGGCCTTGAAATTAGCTCCACCCCCAAGCTGGAAAATCTGCTTAGTTCTGCCCATTCTTGCCTAATAGGTAACTAATGAAGCATGCAAAGCTTTTAATGTTAACAACAATCAAACGGCAAATAAGGAAAGAAGATGGTAAATTTTTATCATTTTAAAGTACACTCAAGAATTGAGCTAGACTAAGCACATGTACTGTATGTTAACAAATCTGAAATCTGCTGCATCACAGTTTTTTTTTTTTGTTATTTGCATCTAAATTATTTACTCTTTCAGTTTTGGCTTAGTGCCACATTCTAGTCTGCATCTCAGTGCATCTGGAATCTATGAATCCGTACACTGAACAGAAGTTAGAAACGTACTGTACCCTGGATGGGATAAATGCACAACATGTGCGCACACACATACAGAGACGTTGCAGTTTAAATAGAGCAGATGTTGGATGATTTCAGTTTAAGGAATGTAAACTAGGTAAGATGTAATTGCCGCGGAGCAAACTGGCAAACTGATCCTATAGGAACCTGTCACAGAAACAACAGACATCTCTCCAGGGGTGGGGAGTATTCCTTGCCTGATGTGTCTGAGGATAGGCCATTGTGCATGTTCTCCCTGTGCTTGTTGGGTTTCCTCCGGGTACTCCAGTTTCCTCCCACAGTCCTAAGACATGCACAATAGGCTAACTGCATTTACAAATTGTCTGAAGTATGTGAGTGAGTGTGTGAGTGTGTGCATTCTTGCGCTCTGTGATCTACTGGCACCCTGTCCAATGTGTACCCCGCTTTGTGCACCCGGATGGACTCAAGGCCATGACCCCGTAATGTCCCTGTGATGAATTCTTTTCTTACAGAAACTGCCAACAAAACACTGTATCTACAGCATGTTTACATAATATGTCCAAATCTATTCAATATAAGTTCAAAATTGACAACAAAACTGAATTGGGTTGCATGTATTCCGAGAGGTCTGCCAGACATGCTGAGATCCGGGTGGAAGCCTGAATGTCTGAGGGAGGAGAGGAGATGAGTTGTTGTGCGAGCATATGACCTCACCAAGAGACCGGGTACAGAGGGAGAACACAGGAGGACCAAGTACTGATCCTTGTGGGACACTAGTGGAGAGTCTGTGTGGAGTAGATGTGTTGTCCTAAATCTACAAAATAAATGAATAAACAAACAAGACAACAAAAACAAATACATGCATACCTACATATACTGTACACTGCCTGGCCAAAAAAAAAAAAAAAAACCAGTCACACACTTCAAGATTTAATTCAATCACCTTTTGTGTAGTCCTGATCATAGCACAGAATGTCAAGTCAAGCAAGCTTTTATTTTCAAGAATGATTGTGGTGGCCAGTTCATGTGTGAAAATGATTCCTCATGCACCCAGAACCACTTTTTCACAATTTGAGTCCTGGAATACGCCTGGCCATCAGGGAAGAAAAACTCTTATTTGATAACCTGCTCATTCAGCACATTCAGGGAGTCAGTTGGTTTCATTGTATTGCCATATAACTTTGCTGACTGAAGCAACCTTAGATCATAACACTACTTCCAGAGGCTTATGCAGTGGGCACTAGTCATTATGGGAGCATTGCTTCATGAGCGTCCCTTGTTACCCTGACGCAGTGGGAGTATTGTAACCTATGAGGTTTATTCGAGGCGTGATTATTGCTAGTTATAAACTTTACCCAAACTTTACCTTGAAGTATGAATTTCTCTGGAATAGAGTCAATCGGGACTCATCAGATCACATGACCTTTTTTCCACTGCTATTTTTTTTCTGATTAGTCTAACTGACAGTCGGTTTTCTTAGGGCCACACAGCATTTTAGTCCCAATCCTGTGAGTTCTTGTCACATTATGTGTGTTGAAATGTTCATACCTTTGCTATTAAACATAGCTGTGATTTCTACTTAAAAAACAAGCACACACACGCTATGAAACTCCAATCAGCCTAATCTGCATATGCTTGGACTGTAGGAGGAAACTGGATTACCTGGAGGAAACCCAGCAAGCACAGGGGGAACATAAAAACCACACTCACACTCATACCTGAGGTGAGACTCGACCCAGGAGATGTGAGGACACATTGCTAACCACTACCTCACTATGCCGCCACAATTCCAGTAATAGTTTTTATTGTATTCCTTGCTTGATGAAAGCCAGTAATTTGACTTATCTGCATCAGTGACTTGTTTTTTGTATACATAGATACATACAGTGGTGTGAAAAACTATTTGCCCCCCTCCTGATTTCTTATTCTTTTGCATGTTTGTCACACAAAATGTTTCT
>JAQQZT010000006.1:10670074-10702256 GCA_030068275.1 Clarias platycephalus | reverse complement strand
GTGTGTGTGTGTGTGTGTGTGTGTGTGTGTGTGTGTGTGTGTGTGTGTGTGTGTGTGTGTGTGTGTGTGCATCTGTTACAATATGCTTTCAAGTGTTGGCAGTTGCCTTTGCATGATCCTTTTGTCTTGGTCTGTGTGAGTGTGTGAGTGTGTGTGTGTGTGTTGTATAATGGTTCAGATTGTTTTTCTTCCTAAGCAGTGCATCTCAACAGTATAAAGCTCTATTAGCTCTCATCGTCAAGTAGGGCTCGCCTGCTCCTAGGTGAAGTGTGTGTGTGTGTGTGTGTAGGTGTGTGTGTGTGTGTGTGTGTGTGTGTGGTCTGTGTACCCACTGTACTCTCATAATGAGCTCCATGAGCACATGGCTTCTGCATTATCATTTATATTCTTGTCCTGTCTGGAAGCAGGACTGGGATGGATTTAAGCACTGCATCATCACTGGTTGTTGCTATGGTTAATGGAGGCTGCTTATAGCCCTAACTCAGATACTTTATGGAGGGAACATCCCCTACAACACTCTGCTTGGATCTGTCCGTCTCTGCCATCTTTCTGCTTCTCACTAACGACTTATCTTGGATAAATGTACCAATATATTTTTTCAAATATATATATATATTTTTTTTTTTTTGCGAGCATAAACAATGCAGGCATGCGATTCCCTCAATGCCCACAGCGCACCACCACCACCAGCTCCTCCACCCAGCTACAGTTGTTGCCGTGGAAACATACAAAGAGTTTTCAAAGCAGACTGCATGAGTTCTGTCACCGTGGCAACAGTTGGCTTTCATCCAGGCGTAGTTTGCTCCGTTCAACTAATTTTGTCCAACTGACCACTGATCAATTTGTTACACATCGACCATAACTGCAAAATACACCCAGCTTAACACGGGCATATTCATACTATATACCGCACAGTCAAGGGCTGACCAGTGCTTTTTTTCTATATGTAAAGTCAACTTCATTAAATGATCTCTTTTAAATAATATATATTCACACACAGTAGATTATTATTTCTTCATAAGGCGTGTGCACTTGCACGACACAAAGACATTCAGACAGACCCTGTCAGGAACTAAGCAGAACCGATATTAGAATTTACAATGTGCCACTTAGATTCTAATCACTCAGGATGTCATTGCAACATAAAGTGAACAGAACCAATCTGAATATTTCTTTCGAGACAATAACTCCGCTAACTCCTTTTATGACCTGCCAGGGTATATTCATCACTTTAATAACAGACTCGCTATCCGAGACCTTCTTTGCAGAAAGCAGCGTGAACGAGATTTTTAGAGACAAAGCAGTCTTCCCTCATGATGTCATCTTGACTTGGCTTGTTATTGGTCGCTCAGCCATACGGAGGACTGATACAGTCAGGCAGATTCAGCTCAGCCTCTTACTCACTTCTGCAGAGTAATCAATAAGACATTCGATGGCCTTTAAAGGAGGCCTGCTGGGGAGCGGTTTTATCTGGGTTTGAGCGGAGCAGATGGCGAGCCGCAAAATCAGGCCGCGCTGAAATCCCGTGAAAGGAGGAGGAGGCCGAACGCTCTGACTCTCTCAGACAGCAGATGACTGGATATGTGACTGGAAGGCCAACAAAAATATTGTTTCAGGAGGGACAGTGAATACCCCAAAACCTGAGCATTCTTCCCAGTTACTGTCTGTCTGCTCATTACAAGTACACCTCGCATTTCTCAGTTTTACAACTATTCAGGGAAACGAACTCTGAAGTACTGTAGGAATATCTGATGATGAGAAAAGTGCAACATCATTTGAAATTTCACTGCCTGGTGTAAGATATTACCAGCAACAATGGTGTTTTTTGCGCATTTAATTGGCTTCTGTCGAACAACCCGTGCAAGAAGGTGCTGCTTTAATCAAGGACAGAAAAAAAAAAAACCCCGCTCACTTTTTCAGCTTGCACTCAGGAGAGCAGCTCTGCAGACATCGGGTGTACAGTAATTAAAGTGTGAGAATACCGTCCGCGTTGATTGTTGTCAATATATTCGAAATGATGAGCAGAGAGCAGAGAACTGTCTTTACACCGTGGATTTGGCTGAAACTGATTAGCAGTTCATATGTTTGATGGGGAGGAGAGTTTTAAAAATAACTCGGTAAAAAAAAAAAAAAAAAAAAAATCAGGAGACAAAACTTACAGTAAATGCGGCGTTCTTTTATCGCCACGTCAGAAAATGGATTGGTGCATTGGGAACAGAGCGAGTGCTGCTTTTGAATAAACAGAATCTCCACAGGCAGCTGGAGCGGTTTAAGAAGAGGATATGGATCAACATTATGGTGACATTTCCGTGAACAGAAAAATGCTTTGTTTTTGCTGTGCTTAAAACGGTGCTGAAATATTTACTAACTCTCTATCATACTGTAATGAGGTTTGAACAGGTTATAGCAGTGGGTCAGAAATGCATCTGGAATGAGGAACAGTGGCAAAATGATCATATGCAGATATAATCAAGGAATCTACGAATCTCTTTAAAGCTCCATTAAGAGCTCATCCGTCATGTGTTTGGCTTCAACGTGTTACTAAATCCATCGCTATCTTTAATCCTCCCCTATTATCAAATAACATAATCCCATTTCAGAAATGTTAATATTTTAATATCATAATGCAAAACATGAGACGGAAACCTTGATTAGTTTAGACAGATTAATTACTAAACCCATCTGATTTCCATATTTTCTCAATATGTCGCAATAAATCTCTTCTTCATGACGTCTTATGTGAATTGAACATGTTTAAGATTAGGAAAAGTAGACCTTCAAAACCTGCCAGTTGATTTTTTTATGAAAATTGTCTCATTTGAAGATGTTTGCTGTTTAACATTCAGAATGAAATAATGAAATTGTAAGCACTGTGTTTGTCTGATTAATAGGTTAATTAGTAATATTTTAGCATGCATGTGATGGAGTGTGTAAGAGTGGCATGATGGTGCGCGGGTAGCATCGCTGCTTCACAGCTCACTGCTCCCTGATTCAATCCTGTGCCTAGGTTGTTGTTTTTTTTTAAGGTGGCTCTTAGCAAACTGATAGGCTACTATGTTTAGTTTCTCCTCAGTGTGAATTATGTAAATTGATGGCACTATTGATTAAAGATTTTTGATTGATTTCCTTTTTTTTAATAACAGACATTATTTCATACTAAAATAAAAATGCTATTAGTAGCTAGCAATTGATTTGTTAAAAAATATATTATTACATTATTATACTAAGCATTCTTTTTTAGTATTGACTATAATCACTGTAAGATCTCCGGTGAAAGCATCGCAGAGGAAGATTGCTAGTTTAATGCAGCGTGTCAGCTGCGACTTCATCGCCGTGACTGAATGGACCACAGAGTCTGACAGTTGAATTTGTCTGGGTGCCAAGCGGACTATAGACCAAGAACGCTTGATCCTGATAATCAGGTCACTTGCACCCACTGCCACAGTTTACATTTTTTTCCAGTGTAACAAGGCCTTGACACAAACAAGTACATTTAACCACTGGATAATATGAGGCACCTGTTTAGAGGTGAAGGAATGCCAGATGTGAATTGGATTAGAGGCTCTACACTCGCTCAAAGAACCGAAATCTAATCAATTAGTGCCTTTTTCCTTTTCGGATTGTCGACAGAGAAATTCACACGATGCGCGCTGACACTAGGGCTCTGGTCTTGCTGCAGGAAAAACAAACAAAAAAAAACATTTTGGATGTTTTATATAATTGAAAAAAAAGAGAAGAATGTGAGTCATGAACTGTCTGGAGAACAAATATGTCATAAAATGATGCACTTGTGTTTTTGGTTATTTCACGCTTTTAAATTGTTTTCTATGCTGCGCCGTGGTGCAAAGAGGAAATGAGGTCCTAGAACTACAGAGAGGAAAAACGTAATCACAAAATGAAAATGTGTAAATATCAACTCTTTCTTGATCAAAATCCCACAAATATAGATGGAAATTGATTGTTGATGATGGAAAGGATAATAGAAACACTACTGTAAGTGGGAAGAATGTGTCCTGTAATGCATTGGGATATAATGCGCTTTATAAAGTACTGCATAGAAGTAGAGACTATTGTTTAAGAAATATACCTAATATATAACTATACATGTATATAAAAAATTACTTCTAAAAAGCTGTACTCACATGTCCTGGTTTTGTAGAATTCCTTTAGTTAAACAGACCTGAATTTGTAACAGAAGAGTAATCTAACTACAGTATGCTCCTATTACAATCCACTCCATCGTGTTAACACTAATAACAATAGAGAAATTTTACAGAGAGAATGAAGAAATGCTTATTTTATTCCAATATCATTACTTGATTTTGAAAGATCATTATTTCCAAAACAACCACACCCTCTTATATTGTGATGCAGCAGAAGAAACCTTTTTTTTTTCATTTGGAATGTACAAGTGAGTGAAAAAGACAAATAGATTAAATTAAACACAACTTTAACAAGCTAATTCTTGGCACAATGTACTGTATCATTTGCATACATATACTGGCAAGAGTATAAATATATGTATATATATATTTATATACTTTAAAAATCAATTTCACCAGAAGGTCTATGTGAAAAAAAGAAAATGCTTATCCCGAACTACTCACTACTGAAATAAAAGTGCTAAAAAACCAGTGGTTGCAATTTAGCTGCACATACATCTATTGTCATGAAGAAATATTGTACAACAAGCTTTAATGTCTCCAAGTGGATACAATACAACACATAAGAGAAATCATTTTGAACTATACTGAAGGGCATCCGGATACTTGTTTCAAAGGTAACGAGCCATCAGGCACAATCAGTAGCAGACCGATCATGTTATTTAACAGTGCTTTTACTCCACAGCCTCCAGCTGACATGCTACCTCATGGCAATGTGCAACAAACGCAGCACAAACCGGCTGCGCAAGTGATTATACCATTACTTTTTAAGAATGACATTCCTGGGGGCCTGTTACAAACTAAATGAATGACCTGGGAGTTTCTTTAATCTACACACAGTGAAAACTGTTAGTATGGAAATGAAAGGTACAGCCCTAAAATACCAGTCCACGGTATACATAACAGTTCAGGTCTTTCCAGGGTATCTTCAAATAAGGCATCTGCCACTAAATATTTTTCAGATACAATAAGCATGACCTTAGTCTCAGTAGTGTATGAGTGATCTGAGAAATAATTAAACAAAAGAGACGTCATGTACACCAGCTCTGGTACTGTAAGGAATACCGACCCTGTGTTCAACACGCAGCACTAGCCCTTGAACCTTCGGGTTCAGCACTGCACTTATTTCCTCTTAATTACTGGAGTAAACGTTTATTCCTAATTATTCTTCTTGTGTCGGTTTATTAGACTTTTATTGCTTGTTACTTTGATTCTTTTCTCACTGATTTGTAATTAAAACTGCTTATTTTCTCACCGATTGAACACAAACATATCATCATTGGCATGGGTATAAATTATAGCGAACATTTCACGAAAACAATGGAATGTTCCTGGTTCAGCTGTTGTCATTGCTTGCTGACCGCCTGGTTGTGTCGCCGATCACGGTGTGTGCCCGGCTCACGTCTGCAGTTACGCCTCCATTCCACAAGTGGCGGAGTGAAGGTTACAGTCAGGATAATGATCCGTTTCACCTCCTCACGAAGACTGCTGAGCCCTTCGGAGACAAGTCGTCCTTTCACACAGTCACTTCAGTCTTACTGTTGGTTATGAAGTATGGCTGTGTGGGTAGGTAGTGGTGACTGCGGGCAGTGTGGAGCTCGTTCATCTGACCCACTATGCAGGGCTTCCTGGGGCCGTAGGTCTTGCGTCGACCCATGGTCTCTGTTCCCTCCCAGGCCTTCAGCATTCCTGGGTTGGCAATGGTGTTGGAGCTGTAGGCCATATGATGATGTGGCACGTGGGGCTTGGCAGGCTTAGGTTTCTGTTCGCTCTGCTTCAGGATGGGAATTTCGGTGACGTATGTGGCGGTGGGCTCCACGTGCTCCATCCTCATTGTGTGAAGAGGCAGGCTGCCTTTCGCCCCCAACTCCGTCATGTGGCAGTGCTGCTTGTTGTAGTATCCCCCATTCACTTTTGAAGCTGACAGCAAAACAAACAAGAATAATGAATGAGCATATACAGAGCTGTAGGTAGAAATCAATTTGCCTTATAGAGATTATTTGATTGCAAAAAAAAAAGGTTACAGTTATTTAGATTTACTTTATACTGTATAGCAAACCCTATTATCCAGTGTGACTTTGTAGTCTCCATCAAAAACACATCCTCATGCTAGTTCTCTAGGACTTCAAATACCCACAGGCTAAATCCCTTTAGTCTGACATGAAAGCAAACACACAATACAAGACACATTTTTGTTAAAAAAAAAAAATGCTACTCCACATGCTTGATGAAGTGCTAGACCTTTAATCTTTGTCTCAATGATTTTACTGGTCCACAGCAAGTTCATTCCACCACCTGAGTGGCAGAACAGGGACGACTCTAATGCATGTCTCCCATGTTCCTTGAAAGATGATGGGTCCAATCATGCTAGGCTAGAGGCTCAGAGTGTACAGAGTTAGGTGTGATAAATGTTTTAAGGTAGGTTTGGGCTTTGAAGGCAAGCATCAAGGTTTTATACTTGATGTGGTCAGCTACAGGCAGCGGTGGGGAGTGTGGCAGAAGTTGGGGAGGTTAAAAACAAGTCTGCAGCGGCGTTCTGGCTGGTTTGGAAAGGTTGGATCATACTCAGAGGCAAGCTTTTCTGTATAATGGAAAACCTTTTAACTCCTTAAAGTCCCAGGTCCCATTCACAGGTCCAAACACATATTTTTTTTTACATACTTAGGGGAACTGACAGTTTTTTTCCACAAATTTTTCATACTCAGTTTATAGCTATATAAGAAGATACCTCCACTGACTTCTTGCTCAGCTCAGCTCTTCTCTGGCATACAGTAGTGTGGCTCAGCAAGAGCTTTCACTTACACTAGACACTGAAATAGCACATTTGGAGGAGGAGTGAAATAAAGGGAGTATCTGCAGAGTATTTCAGCAGGCACATTAACAAACTCACTTTGGGCCAGCTATGCTTACTTATTAACTATGTTAACTTGTTAAAAAATAGTAAATTATAGTAACCATTTAATAATGTATTTAACAAAAGGAGACTGTATTGAATTTATTCTAATGAACACGAGTTAACTATAAAAGGGGGGGATGGCTCTGTGTTTGTTTGTAGATATGGCAATCATGCAGACAATGTCTCATTAATAAACTTACATTTTGCTAAATAGTGTTAATTTTCCCTCTGGTACAGTATGGAGACTCTTGGGACACCCTGTATATACCCTGTATATTAGTTTCATGGTATTTAAAGAAGAACTCCCTGTCATCACTGAATGAAATATATGTTTATATTTATGTTCGTTTTTTTGGCATTTTGTGCAAGGTTTAGTAAATTCATAGCACCATGGGTCCCAAGAAGAAAAGGAAGCCACTTTCAGATTCATTTTTAAAACACCAGGTGCCAAGAGGAATCATAAATTGAGGTTTAGTTTAAGGTTTCAGATTTCAGGTTTCACTCTTTTCTAAATGTTTTGATTGTTTTTATATGCTCAAATATAATTATGGTGTTGGAAATTGGTAACATTGGAAATATTTTTGGAACGGATTATCTGAATTTACATTATTTCCTATGGGAAAATTTGTTTCGTAATACAAAAATGTCCCCCTAAGAACTCGCCTCCGGGACGGATTAATTCTGTATGTCGAACTACCGCTGTACCTTAAACACCATCAATGTCAAGACACTAACTAGTCTGTCAAGTGATGCTTCTGAATTTCATTGACCATTAAACTGTTATAGTAAAAATGCTCATTGATGTGTGCGTCTCCTTCCTGAACAATCCAGCTATGTGCTCAGGATCCCAGAGCTAATACGGCCACCCGAGGGCTCTAATGGTCTCATTGGCATTTGTTTATCAAATGTCTTCTTCTGACCTTTAATCTATCATGCAGTTCATTGCAATGAGACGCCTGTGTCTGACTGTGTGCTCACACTGCGCCTCCTCCATTTGGAACACTAATGGCATGTTTTACTCGTTTCTAAAAGTCCTCAATTAAAGTTGTTTGGAGGGGGGTTACAAACAAATATCAGCCTGGTCTATTCAACACGTCTTCGATTGCCTATAAGAGATTTTCAATTAAGCTCAAATGGGTCTCAAATGATATTGAACAAGCCAACAGTATTAGCAGCACAGTGAGCTTAGTTTTACTCGTTCATCTATTCAGCGATTTCCGTGTTTCCTTTCACCACATGATTCATGTTCACCAAGGAATTGTTACTCGGAAGACTTGTTATGAGTCCTTAGTTATGTTATGAGACAAATGTCCCTAATCAAGTGTAAATATTTATTAAGCCTCTGCATTCACGCATTGGATGATTTTGAACAATGGTTTAGGTAGCTTGGTATTAAAATTGACAGTTAAACACATACATATATATATATATATATATATGGAGAGAGAGAGAGAGAGAGAGAGAGAGAGAGAGAGAGAGAGATATCAGTCATGACAATACTGAGTGGTAAAGCACTGTGTTCTGACACCTTTCTGTTGGAACCAACATTAACCTTTTCCGCAATTTGAGCTACAATAGCTCTTCTATTTGATTGGACTACACAGGCTAGCCTCTGCTCCCCATGACCCTAACGCTAATTCCCCAGTTTTAATTCCTTGGAGCACTTTTGGAAGGTCCTGACCACTGCAGACTGGGAACATCCCACAAGAACTGCATATTTTTGGAGTTGCTCTGACCCAATAATTTAGCCATCACAATGTTTCCCTTGTCAAAGTCACTCAAATCTTTATGTTGGTCCACTTTTTTTGTTTCCAACACATCAACTTTACTTACAAAATGTTCACTTGCTGACTAATATATCCCACTCACATCCAAGTACCATTGTTTTACAGTATATATATTTCTATATTTGTATTTATATATCTGTTGGATTTTAATTATTTTTTAGGGTGGTGTTTGTTGTAGGGTGTAACTTCCATCTACATTGGTGGACAAAAGTAGTGGGACAAAAGGAAGTGTTTCAATCAATCATTCAATCAATCAATCAATCAATCAATCAATCAATCAAGATTATTAATTAATTGATTGATTATCTTCTATCCTGCATATCCTGTATATAGTTGAGTACAGGAGACTTTAAATGGGCATGAAGCTCATTGAAGTTCAAGGTACTCTCTGGACAGGGTGCCAGTCCATCACAGAGCACACACACACACACACACACACACACTACATACAATTTGGGAACATCACATAACCTAATCTGCATGTTTTTGGACTTTGAGAGGAACCTGGATTACCCAGAGGAAAGCCACCAGGCACGGGGAGAACATGCAAACTCCACGCACACAGGCTCAAGGCGGGAATCAAACCTCAGACCCTGGAGGTGCGAGGCCACAGTGCTAACCACGTGTACTATACAGTACCATGCCACCCAGTGTTTTAATGCAATTCTCAATTTTTAACAATGACAATCAAGATAATATAAATAAATTGTTATATTTTTGCAGCAAAATTGCTATACAACAACCAATATTTAATATAAATTCATTTATTCATCAAACCCTGCTGGATCCGGCTGGGCACAAAGTCAAAAAGACGTCTGTAATAATCTGGTGTCACTCACTCAATCCATGCCTGTTTGATTGCTTCTTGAAGATCATTCAACGAAGACGGTTTCTTGACTACCACCTTCTTCACCACTGTCCAACAAGTTTTTATTGGGTTTAGGGCTGGAGACGACCCAGACCAAGGCTCCAGAAACTGAATACCATTGTCACATTATTCCAAATAATTTGCACAACTCTTCAGCCAGATACTGTAGACTACAACTAATTAGTGACACTACCTGTTTTGTGCACAGGAAGAACTATGATACATGGCATACAGTATGTTGTCTTAACTGACTATAGTATGATGCCTATATCTGACTACCACTGTATCAGACTTTTTTGTCCAAGTATGAATTCTTGGATGGATTGAGATCTGAGGAATTTGGAGGTTAGATCAACAACCCTGAAATCTTTGCCTGCTAAACCCAAACAGTAATTAGTGTTCTGATACTTTTCTGTCATGGCCAGCGTTGACTTTTCCATCAATCTGCACTACACTGGCTCGTCTGTGGAATCAGACAGAGCTGGCTGGCCTTTGCTGCCCACAGGCAGAGATAACCCTTGGGCACTCATGATCCTATCATCAGTTTACTGCTATATAATCAATGTTATTCAATTGACCTGGATGTGGTGTTAGTGTTATGGCAATGTGTGCACACACACATACACACAGCAACCACTCCACCTATGAACTTACAAGAATCACCTTGGATGGCATAAAAAAGAACTGAAGAGTTGAGGACACTAAATAAATGCCCTAAAACATAATGTTTTACAAAAGGTAAGCCCAATAAGCCCTACATAACTACTGTAGTGGCATAAAGCTTCATTTCTACTTACAGCCAAAATCCTTCGCCAATTTCAAATCTGACATTTTGGGTGTGGTTTAACACCAGGACCTGCTTATGTAACTTGCGATACACTCTACATATTTTTTTCTTATTAGATTAATTGTAGTTACTAAATAATGTGGAGAAAATAATAATAAATTGGGGAGTTCTTTTTAGGATCAGGATGGCTGAATGGACAGGCACTTGTATTATCTTTTAGAACATTTATGAGTGGTATGTGGCCTAGATTTGTTCCCATAAAATGATAGAAGCTTTCCTTCTAGAATGCCTCTCTTAGTGCGTCTCTTAGAGCTTTAGCTCATTTTTTTCACTAAAGCCAAGGAAAAATCAATATCTGGTGACCTTAGAGATGCATTCCAGGGACAGCAAAGATAACTATCGATTGATTGAAATCTTATCAGTTCCCTTTTGCTACTTTGGGAATTTTCAGGGAAATAAAATAATAATAATAATAATAATAATACCAGTCACTCAAGGGAGTCAATTTTTCTCTTTTAAATGATTCCTTTGTGTCACTGATGATAAGAAATAATATGGTTCGACTGCGTTTGCATGTTATAATAGAAAAGGAGAGCTGCTGTGACATGATGTCATACTGAAATAATGCTTGCTAACACTGGGTTCTGGCTAAACGAGAGGGTTAAGTAGGAGACACACATGCATCATAATGTTATGAAAATGCAGTTATGATGTAGGTGACTGTTTTTACAAGTTGAAATGTTTAAATTACGACTAAATCCCTTTATTAAAACACTATACTAATACGGGGCAGGGCTTCCTTAACACTTAAAACAATTCTTTATAGCATGGATTCCATAAGATGTCGGGAACACTTTATTGAAATTCTGGTCCATGTCTACACGATTGCGCTGTGACTATGAATTATCATGCTGGAAGTAGCCATTAGAAGAAGGAACCCGGCGCAGTCTGCTGTTGTAGCCCATCTGCCTCGAGGTTCGGCGTGTTATGCATTCTGGGATGATTTTCTTCTCAGCACAATTGTTCCGAATGGTTATCTGAGTTACTAGAGCCTTGCTGTCAGCATAAAGCCATCCTCCATTGCCCTCTCTAATCAACAAGGCATTTCTATACACAGGACTGCCACTGACTGGATGTTTTTTCTTTGTTGCATCATTCTGAACAAAGTCTAGAGACTGTTCTGTGTGAAAATCCCAGGAACTTAGTAATTATAGAAATACTCAAAGCAGCCTGTCTGGCACCAGCACTCAAGGCACAGGCAATGCCACAGTCATGGTTGATATGAACTTTACCTCAAGCTGCTGGTCCATATTTGCATAATTTTATGCCTTGCACCTTGAAACGAATGGCTGATTAAATAATTACATGAATGGGTAATTGTACAGGTGTTCCTCAGTGAGTGAGTTTGTATTTTGTGGTAAAGAACCACAAATAATACACGGCCTAACCAAAAAAAATCTGTTACAGAAGAGTCAAATTATTGGGCTGCATCAAGCAAAGAAAGCAACTAAGGAGATTTTAAATTACTGGAACAAGGATCCACATTATCCTGGAACTGCCAACCTTGTGGAACAATTGTGGTCAGAAAAAAGAAATGAATGGAGATACAGTACAGTCATGTTTAAATGTTAGTACCCCCTCTTTTAATACTATGTTTTTGTGTAAAAACAATAAAAATCTGATCCTAGTGGGTTTTAATGGTAGACAAGTACAATCTCATATGATAAACAACACAACTTTTTTTTTCACCATGCCATTAATTATTTAACAAAAATGATTAACTTGGTTAACTGATCATCAGCAGGTGTGCAGATATGAAAGCAAATGTTTTTTTTTTTAGCAGTTTTTTCTGGTCTGGACATGTGTGTTAAAACAATGCCAAGAATTAAAGACACACTGTTCATCTCTCTACAGTAAGAAAGATTATTCACAAGTGGAAAATATGCAAGACATTTTCCAATCTTCCCAAGAGAGGACATCCCATGATGTTCACCCAAATGTCAGACCGTGCGATGCTCAGAGAAATACAAAGAACAACCCAAGAGCTACAACTCAGATCATACAGTACAGGCCTCACTGAGGATGTTAAATGTTAATGTCCATAAGAACAATCAGGAGAAGACTGAACAAGTCTGGATTGTTTGGAAGGGTTGCCAGGAAAAAGCGTCTACTGTTTAAAAAGAACACAGAAGCATTGCTTCTAGGACCAATGTCCACCAAAGTGGAGGTATTTGGCTTTAATGACTAGTGCCATGTTTGGTAAAAACCAAACAGCATTTCAGCAGAAACACCTCTTATCCACTTGTCAAGCACGGAAGTGGAGAGGTAATGATTTGGGCTTGTTTTGCAGCCAAAGGACCTGGACACTTTGTAGTCAATATGTTGACCATGAACTCCTTTGTATACCAGAATCCTCTAGAGGCTAGGACAAGGCCCTCTGTCTGATGGCTAAAGCTTGGTTGAAATTGGGTTATGCAACAGTGATCTGAAGCATATCAGTACACTTCAGAATGCCTGAAAAGTAAAGAATCAAGGTTTTTTGGAATGGCCTGGTCAAAGTCCAGACTTCAACCCAACTGAAATGCTGTGGTGGGACCTTAAGAGAGCTGCACTGGGGCAAAATTCCTCCAGAGCAATGTGAGAGACTAACAAAGTCATAAAGGAAATGGACTTCCTTCAAGTTATTGCTGCTAAAGGTAGATCTACAGGATCTACCGGCTATTGAATCATTGGGATAGTAAGTATTAAGAAATTCCCCACATGTTTTTTTTCATCTTTTTGGCTTCATTTTTGTTAAAAAATAATAATAATAATGGCACAATGAAATAATGTATATGTTGTTCAACTGAGGTGAAGACCTGCTACAATTAGATGAAAGTAAAAGCAGTTCAAGATGTGATGAGAACTCAGGATTGGGACTAAACAGCTGTGTGGCCATAAGAAAACCACTTGTTAGTGAGAATAATCAGAAGGAAAGGCTTGAATTTGCCAGGGTGCATAAAGATTGGACTTTGGAGCAATAGCAAAGGGTCATGTTGTCTGATGAGTTCAGTTTGATCCTATTACCCACATTAGGGTAAGAAGGGAAGTGCATGAAGTGATCATGCATAGTGTCACTGTACAAGAGTCTGGGGGCAGGGTTATGATCTGAGGTTGCTTCATAGACTCAGCAACGTTATATAGCAATAAAATGAACATCTGACAACCTGAATGACCAGGGTATCGCATCAATGGAGTTTTTACTCCCTGATGACATACTGTAGGAATATTCCAATACTTACTGTATATTGTGAAAGCGTGGCTCTGGGAGCATGAGGAATCATTTTCACACATGAACTGACCAAGCTTGAGAAGGTGACTAAATGAAATCTTAGCGTGTGTGTGAGTTTTTTTTTTTTTTTGGTCAGGCAGTGTGTAATAGATGAATTCAGAATTCAGAAACATGCTGTATAGTTATAGTATCTTCTATGAAGAGTGTTAACTACAGTATACAGAATATTGGCCTTACCGACAGCCTTTAGTGAGGCGTATTTATTCAGCTCTTTGACAGGCTGCTGTTGCTGCTGTTGCTGCTGCTGCTCGTACACATGGGCCAGCTGGCTGAGGACAGGGTAGGGATGGGTCTGGCTCATCGTCTGCATTTGGGCTCCCTCTGAAATAAAAAGAGAAAGTGCAAGTTGGTTAGAGACTTGCATCACTTCTTGACTTCAGCTATTGAATATGTGTCAGAATTATTTGTGAAAGTTAGGAATAGAGCTTTGGTCTGGACTAAATTTCTTTCTTCTCAGATTTAACAACATCACCTTGGGGATCTTATTACCTCAGATGAAAAAAAAAGAGGGTAACAGAAATATCAGGGGATTTTCAGACCCAGTATTTGAAAACTTTTTTTTTTTTAATCACAGATCAGCAGAGGCAATTATTCCAGCATTATGCACCGCTAAAGGACGAATTAGCGAACAAAACCAGCGGATTGATGCTTGCGCTGCATGTACACGGTCAATGTCACAAGTTGCACTTTTATTAATGTGGCAGTCAGAGATAAAGACAAGTGAAGGAATGATACACACGTGCAGGGGACTCCAGTGATTTCGACGCTCACCTTGTTCTGGTAGGTGGAGATTGATTGCCAGCGGTGAACGACGATCAAAGCAATGTAACCTGTCTGGCATATCTGTCAGCGAGTAGCTCCTGTTGTGACTAATTAATCACTTAGCCTTGCTGCAGGGTTGCTGACAAACGTCGGCGCCAAGCGCCATGCAATGAGTCACACAACACCAGTCAACGTGCCGAATCCACCTCCAGACTGTACGCTCGAATACGATATACCACACAGTATTTCACAGAGTAAACAAAGGCAGCAGTGTTGAATGGATCTGTTTATGCCTCTTTCTTTAGCACTTTAATCAACATGTCTTAACATCGCTTCGTTAATCACACGTGTAAGTGGGACGTTGAAGGTCAGATGTTAAAAATCTGTTGCCGGAAAGGCACATTTACTATCCGCATTTCCCCTGACAGCATGTAAGACGCGCAATTAAATATTGACTGATGTCTTTATGGGCAAAAGTGCTTAGTTTGTTTTATTAATCCTCAAATTGGATATTTATTTAACCTTCTGAAGACAAATGTTCGATGTCAGTTTGAAAAAATTGTTCATTTTACTTATTCGTGCAATAAAAATACACACGCAGGACAACAGTCAAGAGCGAAAAGTCAGAGCTTGCATTTTTATAAATCAGGCTACGTTTAGATGCAGTTTAAACTAACATTCAGCTCTATGTCAGAAACAGTGAATAGCATGTTTTCAGCATAGAATTTAAGAATAATTACATGAATTTAGAAGATTCGAAGGGACAGGATAACATCAATAACAACACATTTTTATAAAGAACTTTTGCTTTGGACAAAATCGCTGCTGTTACATGCTGTTCACTTTGTTCACCACAGATTTCTCAGCCTACTCACTTGAAAAATTGACAAAAGTACCAGCTAAGTGGGAGTGATCCCATGCTTGGTTTTGTTCAATTGCTATATCTCAGTGTGTTTTGCTTTGTGTTTGGAACTGACTCATCTCTACAGGGAAAGTTTCCTCCCAAGTCTTCAGCTGCAGATTGACTCTACATCGTCTTATCCGCAAGCTTATCTCTTGTCATGTGAACACATCTGGGTTTTTTTTTTCTTCTTCTTCCATTTATGATGCATAACATGACACATGGTATCCACCAACCACATGCATAGAACACAGGATTTCCAATCAATCGAAGTGAATGGAAGTTTATTCAGCTTCTAACAGCCTGGATTTGGCAATTCATAACTGGCACTTGAAAAATACATGAAATCTGTACAGTCAGTTATGCTTACAGCAGTGTGGAGAGCTGCAGGAAAGTTCATATTCATTCAACAAGTACTTCAGAGTGCACCACAAATACAGTGTCTTGACATGTCACGGTGGGCCTGGAGCCTATCCCAGGAGACTTAGGGCATGAGGCCGGGTACACCCTGGATGGGGTTGCCAATTTATCACAGGGAACACACACATACAGTACACACTCGCTCATTCACACACTACGAACGATTTGGGAACGACAATTAGTCTAATCTGCATGTCTTTGGACTGCCGGAGGAAACCTGAGCACCCGGAGGAAACCCACTAAGCACATGAACATGCAAACTCCACGCACACAGAAACAAACCCTTGACCCTGGAAGTGCAAGGTGACAGTGCTAACCAAAAACCCCTGTGCTTCCTATTTACTTACTTTATTTATTTGTTTGTTTGTTAAATAGCTTTTTTGACTAGTCATAGAACCATTATGCATTGTGGAATTTTGATTAAGAATGTAATTCTGTATTTTGTTGTACAGCACGTTATAAATGGTTTGTTTTAAAAGGTGCTAGATAAATAAAGTTTGATTTGATTTGATTTGATAATGTACTGAACCGTCTAGAGACCATGAACACCTGAAGTGAGGTAACAAGGCCAAACTGGCAAAAGAGAAACGATATTTCATTAGACACAGTAATTGTAGCTTTCACTTTCCCCCAACTTTTCATTTACAGTTGCGGTGCAAATGTGACTAAGATGTTTGAAGAAGGGTTAATACAGTGCAGAGAGTGTTTTCTACAGTAAACACATGGATATCAGACAGTGAGTGTATTAGGTCGTGTAGAAGATATGAGGTTTGTTACGAACACTGTGTCCTCGCAATCAACTCCATGCGGTCATTAATTCATTTCTTTTCATTTCTTCATATTAGTACACCGCCTGGCCTAAGGAGTCACTAACAGTAATAGTCCAGTATTGAAGTCTGCAATACTGTATGTCGGTGCCATCAGGGAAGAAAAACTCTGTAGATGTGACAACCTGCTCAGGCAGTACATCAGCTGACTTCATTTAATTGCCACATAATGTCGCAGAGCCTAGACGTGAGCAACTGAAACAACTCCAGGTCACAACACTGCCTCCAGATGTTTGAACAGTGGCCACTACAGTATGCATTACATCACCTTCTTACCCCTGATGCGCCCATCGCTCAGGAATAAAATAAGTGAAGCCTTTTGTTCTAAATTAGCCTCACAAACAAGTGGTTTTCTTATGACACACAGCTGACGGTCCTAATCCTGCAAGTTCTGTGCATGTGGAAATGCTTTTACTTTAACTATTAAAGGTACGTCAAATTTCTGCTGTAGATTTTTTTTTTTTTACGATGCAAGTGTTTAAGTGACCTCCAATCACAGCCATTCCTGATATTTCTTCAGACCACAGTTATTATGGTACACAGTTGATGGTTCCGCACTACCCTTACAGGTTTTAATAAAGCACTGGATGGTCCTTAACCCAATTTCAGTAAACTCAGCCTATCTCCTAGTTGTCGTCTTTGTGTGATGGAGACGCTTCTGAAACGGTGGCATTTCTTCGTCTAGGCACTGGATATCTTCACTTTTCAAACAGCACTCGTCAATCATTGTAGAGTTGTGAGTGACATCATAAAGGTAATGAAGTCTGTTTTAAGCTCATGTGAAAGGCAGAACGACAAGAAAACAGACTGCAAGTAACTATTTTAGAAATTGAGACGTATTTGATTTAAAAGAACGTCTTTTCAGTATTTAGCATTTGTTGGGCTTGTAAAGGTAGTAAACTGTTCAAATTGAAATAGCAGTGAGTAGCACATCAAACTGTGTTTTCGGATGCCAAATGGTCCTTGAATGATAAAGAGTAAAGTTCAGATGCTTAACAGGCATCTCACCGATCTGAGAATTCATATTTATTTTATTTATGAACTAAAACATTGGAACATAGATCTAGATAATAATAATAATCATAATAATCATAATTGTCAGAAGGCTGTGTGTTTAACATCAAAAGACAGCAACAACTTGAGGCAGGTGGTTTCAAACTCTGTTCATTTTCAAAGCCATTTCTCTGACAATCAATCAGAATACCAATGAACATGCTCCAATAAACCTCAGATACGGGCAAAAGCTGACAATACTTCATTTTCAGCACACCTTAGAACGAGAACAATGACAGAGCGAAGCCGGAAACGTGTTCGCCTGCGAGTTCACGGCCAGAATATTCTTATCATTACATACGATACAACCTGATACACAGTCTTACATACATGCACTACTGATGTGTACATGAGAATGAACATAGTAGAAACATGAGTTATATTCAAGAAAATTAATGCAAGTAGTAGGCACATGATGAAAGCAAACTTGAAACAGACCAGATCAAGTATTGGACTATCCATGATATATCAGGACTCACAGATATGGAAGTTAGCAGCAGCAGCAATAGACTCCTACAAGCGAGAAAAACAAGCTGGTGGATGGTATAATTCAGTTTTAATTACAGCGCTTCCCTGCATAAGCTCCTCCTCATTTCCTCATTACGGAGGTGTGAATATAAATAACATAAATAATTCATTTATTCATTTTTCAGTAACCTCATTTTTCTGATCAGGGTTGTGAATGAGATGCTAGTCCACTGCATGGTGCATTTGCACACAGAGACACACACACACACACACACACACACACACACACACACGCACACACACATTTTCATTTTATTTCACACATGTTCATACCTACAGATAATTAAAAGTAGTAAATTCAGAGCTTGTAAAATCCCGCGCAGACAGCAGCCCAAGCTCAGAAGACCCATTTAGCTGTGAGCCAGCAACGTTACCTGCTGCGCCTGTGTGCTACGTCCATAAATAATTGCGCTCCATGAATAATCAAAGTTCTGGCCAAAACCCGTTTGCTTAATCCTACGTTCAAATAGTAAGTGCTGTGAACCCTGAAAGAGTAAAGCTTTCTACTAATTCAGACCCCCTGTTTTCTTCTACTACTACCTTTTTAATTCTTTATCAGCCTGAGAAGAGTCTTTCAGTTAGACCGCCTAAGGCTATGCATGAATATTTTCTCGTGTGATATCTGGGGCACCAGCCCCTCACTTTCTCCTAGCCTAAGAAAATAAACCTCTAGCCATAATAGTTGGAATTACAGAAGGTTTTCATGTGAAGCTGATGCCACCCACAACAACAACAACTACAAGAATAATTCTTCTGTGATTTCTACAGAAAATAATGCCAAGGGTTTTGAGATCCCATCTACACAAGGGCTCTTGAAATGAGTAATCATTTCAAAAATTAGATAATTAAATAGAATAAGAAGAAATAATAAGAAAAATTCTAAGGAAATAATTCCTGCCTCAGGTTTTGTGTGCGTGGAGTTTGCACGTTCTCCCCGTGCTTGCTGGGTTTCCTTTGGGTACTCCGGTTTCCTCCTACAGCAAACACATGCAGATTAGGCTAACTGGCAATTCCAAATTGCCTGTCGTGTGTGTGTGTGTGTGTGTGTGTGTGTCCTGTGATAGATTGGCATGCTGCCCAGGGTGGACCTGCCTTGTGCCCAAAGTCTCCTGGGAAAGGCTCCAGGCCCCCCTTCGAATGAAGAAAGAAAATGAACAAACATCCAAAAACAAAGTTTTTCTCCAAATTGCGAGTCATAACTTGATGTAATTGAAGGCAATATCCATCACGATGAATGCATAATAGATATTAGGGATTGTGTTTGCAAACTGAAGTTTGTCTAAAAGCGAGGATACACACCTGATTCAAAAGGACAGCCATCAGCTAGTTTAAATTAGAGATGTATTTGCCCTCTTTTCCATTTCAAATGCTGATTTGTAAAAATGTCACCTCTATGAGATGCACCATCCATCAATTTGTTAGGATAGTGATGTATCTGGTTTATGAGTGTGTCTCTCCTTTGTTTCAGCAAAGGATTTTTAAGCAGAGGCCAGGGCTCCCAAGTGGCACAACAAAAAAGCATTTGCCTTATAGTCTGAAGATCATGAAATTGAATCTCAGTGACTCCCCAGCTATCTGTGGCTGGTAATCCATGAGAGCATAATTGGCTCGGCTCAAAATGTGGGTAAGAATGTATCACTTCTCTCTTCTGCCAGTCAGAGAGCAGCATTAGCCTGGCTTGGGCATTTCTGGGCATCATGTCCTGTATGTGGCAGGTAGAGCTTTTCTTTCGAGTGTCTTCAGCTGCCCTTGAGAGATCAGAGATGGTGTAATATTGTGGAATCCTGGACACTAACCCAGTGAGCCAACATACACAGTGGGACAGATGCAGCTGAATTTAGGCCTAGAATCTTTCATTTAAAAAACTGCCCAACATCCAGACCGTATGGTAGGGACAATGGTCTTTTGGTTCATTTTCTAAACAGACACTGAGCTGGCTCAATCACATCTCTAAGTAAGCCCAACCCATCTCCTCTGGCTCCTCATGTCAGAAGCCATGGCTCAGATCCAAACATGTGTGGATTGATTAGAGCTGCACAATTCAGCGTAAAGGGGATGCAGACAAGTTGCAAGCACCCCTGCAAAAACAAAAAGCCACCAAACGTGCAAAAATAACAGACAGGGGCTGTGCCTGCTTCGTCAATACCTATATTGTGCAACGACTGGTGGAACTTGAAGAATGAGACATTGCTGGCCATGTCCACTGTCAGGCAGAGGAGCAGGCAGGGGACCAGTTGTGTTGTGTGACAGGGAAGCCAAAGCGAGACAGAGTGAGCATGACAGGGCTGAGGGACAGAGCGAGCAAAAGCAGGAGGAGCGTTTAGTTAAAGCAGTAATTATGAAGAAACTTTGTGATTAACAGGGACTCGCAGGGAGGGAGTAGAGAGGCAGTGAGTGTGTCATGACGATGATGGTAAAAATTCAATTATTGTCGGTGATGATAATGACATTAATTTATTATGTGCATGAACATAAACGTCATCATAAGGTGATGTCAGTGTCACACTATTGGCATCGTTCACGTTCACTGTTGCTGATTAGTGTAACGTTATGTCTAATGTTCTTTTGCCAGCATCACGCTAACTAAGCCCACGTTGATTTTCAGTAAACTAAGTGCATATTGTATCATCATAATATTAATGAAATAATCACGCTAAGGATTCCCTTGATAAAGATGTGTGAAAAGGCAGTATTAAATACAACACCTGCAGCTCCTCTCTGCTAAAATGTATTCGCTCACAGGGAAGAAAAAAAAAAAAAAAATTTTCCAACAACAGTGCAGTTGTAGCAGTAGCAGTGTTTATTTTCAGCCAGGTATGGTGGTAACTATACGGATTTATACTGTATGGTGTTGTTTACTGAAGTGGCTCTTCACCTGCAGTAAGTACAAATTGGTTGGTGCCGCTTTCTATTGAGCAAGCACTTGATGTTGTAAGCGCATGAACTGTAGGTCAAACTCCCCAAACAAACAAGCAAACAACGTGTTTAATCGCCCTATCACATGCAAAGATCTCTTTTTCCCCTTTCTGCATATTAACATCAAACAAAAAGGTAATCTATTCGCTGTGTGACCATGATACATTATTCATTATCCAAACTTTGATGCTTGAAATATGTGTGAACTGAATAGTTAGCATGAAATTAAACAAGATGGAACAGCCGCATGAGTTAATTGAATAAACAACTATTTGCTCATTACCCATATGGTAATTTAAAATGATATTTCCAGCTTTTTCTTTGACAAAAACTCGTACAGTACTTCGTCTTCAGTTAGGAAGTCAGTCAAGAGCAAACGAGTACCTTCATCATTTTGCACTGTACATGCCACTCACTCTTTGGCTTTAGCAAATGGTTTTGGGCAATAGTACAGTAGGATGTCATATTGTTTTGGGAGGGTGTGATTGGGAGGGGGATTTTTCTGACCACGCACACACCATTGCGGGGCGTCGTCGATCCATTGTTTCCTTGATGGGGAGTGAGTCGATTTCCAGTTCTTTAATATACATTTCTTTCCTGCAGTTCCAGCCAGAAGGATGAAATATGTTTTATGATTAGAAATGTTTAGGGATTCCATATCTCCTAATATCCAGATTCTAGGGTCACCAGGAATTGGGGTACGTCCCAGTTCAGTCTTGTCTTTGATATAGCCTGAACAGGAGTTCAAATAGAGAATATAAAAAAATAGACAGGGGGCTGGCTTTATTTTTTGGAGGACGTACACACTAGCCCTCATCTAGCATGATTAGACTTTGTCTAGCTTTTGTCTTACATAAGAGCTAGCTAGTTCACCTCTATCCCAGGAATATGCACGGTCTGTACCACAGGCAATGACAAAAGTCAGAAGCAAGCTAAAGTCAAACCAAACCAATGCTACACATTTTAGCATATGCTATAAATTGCAGTGTAAACACATTTACACTTAGACAAGGGGGGCTACTGAAGGTCTTTAGACCTGAATTAAGATGTCGCGAGTGGGAAAGTGCAAATATTATTGAGTCAGACTGTGCTTTAATCTTCTCAGTGTGGGTGCTCTGATGAAGGAAAATGACATGTTGTTATTGTTAAGCAACTTTGCTCTACTGGCCTGAATCCTGCATACAGGGAATCTGCAAACAACTACGCGATGGATTAATGCAACATTTTAGCTTACAGTTACTTAACTCCTATCCCTGTCTTCTCCCGATTGAAGCAGTGTACTTATTTTAAGCTCTATGCACTGTCAGATGAAGTTGACTCACTAAAAGTGTGACATCTACCCAGGTGTCTTCCTATCCCGGCTGGAAAGAAACGGTACACATGCATTAGTTTATAATTTGGTCTGTTGTGATTTGCTTCTGTGTGCGGGGCCTTGTGCACACCTTGGACTGCAGACTCGACGCATTTTATCTGCTGTTGTATTTGCAATATCATGAGAGCTGCTGTTCCTATGGTTCTCTGGTGACATCAAACAGTCCACATTATATCATATCTGCAAAAAGCTGAATGGCAAATGCTGTATTGTACTGTATGCCAGTTGCTTGCACCCTCACATATTATATACAACTCTCATGCACCGAGATGTGAATTGTCCTCAGAATGAAGAAGCTACAATTATCTTTCATTAACCAGACTATAAATTGAGTGCCCTAGTCCTGATCTCTTTCACACATTTTGTAAAAAAAAACAAAAAAAACAACAACACCAACTGTCAGGAGACCAAGTTGAACCTCCACCTTTGGGTAGTGATGGATATGGTGTGCCATAACCTCCTGGGTCAGACTCTTCTCTCTGATTATCCACAACCAGTTGCAGCAGATGAGTCCCAGAATGGGAGTGAAAGCATTGTCAGCCAGGAAAATTGAGGTCATCCTGACCACGGTTCATCCTGGTGGAATAGGAAATTGGGTTGCACTAGTGGTCAGTCTTATTCCTATTTGAGAGTGGATTTCAAATAGCTATAGTAAATGACATCAATGACTTGGCCTCTCCAGAGTAGACTCTCCTCCGAGGTAATGATTAAGAATTTGGGTTCTGGCGTACTTTCCTCACCCTATGCATGGTCATGTTGTGATAGGAACCTGGACAGGAACCTAGACACCCTGCGGTTACCCTCCTGTGCCGGTTTGTAGTAGGTTCAAAGTAGATATTCAGTAATGTTTTAAACATACAGAGAACTCCTGAGTAATGTATTGTTCTTGGACTATGCACATCAGCAAAGACATCAGAGGGTAAGAGATGATAATAATAAAAACAATACACAGTGTCTACTTAAAAGTATCCTTCATACTTATTATGCTTTCCATGCACATGATGTCAGCTGGGGTATTTAAGAAAAATCAGTGGCCTCCAGCCACTGTAAATACTGTACCTACTGCATAATGTGTTTTCCCCTCCCTGCTCCCTTTTGTGTCCACAAATGCTTACGTTACGGCACTTCGGGTATACTGGTACCACTGGTTGGTGAGGAAATGCCATTTATTTGATCTTGGTGTAATTTTTCATCATGTTTGTTGCCTCTGTTGCATTACCCATATTTTCTGGAATGCTCACCATACAATCATCTACTGGGATTGAATATGTCAAGGTTACTAAAAATCAGACCACAAAAAAAGACCAAGATAACAGTGCAAACCCAGAGACACCTTTCCAGAAATTCATTAAAGATGCATGAGAATATTTTGGGAGCTGCTCATCTTTGGGGATGATAGTATTAGAAGGGCAGCTGAGCCCATGAGTGATTTCTGTTTCATATGAGATTTTTCTTTTTCTTCTCATGTCTGCCACTTGTTTTCTGACATTAGCAAAATGCATGCAGTGCAGAAATTCTTTCAGCACCCTGATTGCAAGATGCCATGTATTATCTCCTCAGAGGCTTATCTTGCCCACCCTTTGATGCTTATTTTTGTTCTTACTGTATATCATGGCATTAACCAACAGTCAACCAAGCTTGTCTGGCTAAATTCTTTGTGACATTCTGTCATAAATACTTTTTTAAGGATTACTGTACTAGGCACAGCGGTATGAAATTTATAGCACAAATGAAATGACACAGGCCTGTAATAAAACTAATGGACTAGAAATGCTGCCGTAATAGCAATTCTATTAAACCATGTAAAAAAAGCATTCTTTTAATAATACAATATATTCTATATTCCTAATTATTCCAGTAGAATAAGAATACAGTCTAGTGTTCACAAGGATGTATAGAACCCAGTGCATATACAGTAATTATGATAGGTTTATTATGTAGCGATAGATACAGTAATAATGCTCTCATCTGTGAACAAGGAGAAGATTTTTTTTATATAAGAGATAGCAGCTTTGTTTTATGGATATTCTCAGCTTTGGTTTTTGATAATAGAATTCAATTTCTATCTCTTCCCTATCACAACAGCAATAAACCATAGAGGGTGAAAGCTAGCATGTGTTTATCCTGAGACTTGTAAAGCCAACCACAGCACAGCATCTCATCACGGGGCAGCAGAACACACTCGGAGGAAATCTCATACTGTCTACTTCTGAATACATGCGTTCACAGGGGAGAGTGTAATATGATCCCTCTCAACCAGAGAGCATAACTAATTAGGCTCTCTTGGGCTCCCGGCCACTGATGGCTGTGACATCATCGGGATTAGGTCTCCCGATGAAGGGGGCTTGTACCCAGGATCCCCGGGTTTGTGATACGATGTGCAGTGTGATTTTAGTTGTATTTTCCATGACACAAAGCAAACTAGCAATCATAACGGTTCATGTATCCGTAAATACATTGACTCTTTTCTTTTGGAAGCTCATGAGGTCAAAGATAGTGCCTTAGCAACCATGCCCAAGAAACAGCCTTCCTATCCATGGCAGAGGCTCTGCTAGGAAAAAAGAAACCCTGATGCAAAGGCATGCATTTCTTCTGAGGAAAAAATAAATCATGTAGCAGGGAAACCCATATGGAGCCAGAAAACACCCTTGAGCAAAGACTGAAACTCTTTTGCCAACTGCGAACATTGCAACTTCGCCTGTAGATATCATTCCTCAAGGCTTAATATTTAAGACCGAAATATGGTAATCATGTGAATACAACATTAACATGGCTGATTGATTTGAAACAAACGACTTTCAGGGATGAATATTCAGTTATCAGATTCTACTATATTCGTGGGTTTTCTCCTGGGAGTTTAATCTAAACCACATACTCTAGCACTGTGAGATTACATTGAAGAAATTTGCCTAAGATCTGAAGCACTTCAAATGGAGCTCTAGCTGAAATATCTCGGATATCAATCATCTCTCTCTCTCTCGCTCTCACACACACATACAGCATGCAAACACATCCTACAAGTTCATATGTTTCTAACCTCGTGCCAGCAGTCTGATAGGGACCCACACATAGGTGTAACGGGCAGGTGTCCACAAAGCTTTGGCCATATGATGTGCATTTTCAGTCAGATGTTTTACACTAATTATAAACTAAAGGTATATTTGTAATCTTATTAATACTCATTACTAATATGAAACACAATGAATATTCAGGTAGATAGAACTGTTTTGAAGATTTTTTTTCAATGTATCTTCAGTGTGTTACAAAATTCTCCACGATGGTAAGATTTTTTCGCCGAAAAGTCGGAGCTGAACAGACAGATAATAGAAATTATTCTAATCTCTGTCATGTGAAATGATAAACAGTGCTAAATGCTCTGCTGAAGAAATCCATTAATGTGTCATTTCATTGCAGAATACTGTGTGTGTGTGTGTGTGTGTGTGTGTATGTGTGTGTGTGTGTACAGTGACAATGTTCATCTGTTATATGAAGAAAGTGAAAAGAAAGGAGCGTGGCAGGTTCTGATCAATGCAATCAATAAATAATTGAGGCCTATAAAAGAAATTGGAAAGGGGCTGATCTTAAAGGGATGAGGACTAAATCACGAATAAAATATCAATTAGAGGTTTTTAACCTTTTGACTACAGGGATATACACTGCTAGTTAATGAGCCACTTTCGATTAAAATAATATTAACTATCTGGAATATTTAACTTTTCCAAATATTAAAGAAAACAGACGATATGCTTTTAATAATTATATTACCATACAACTATTCTGTAATGATTTTTACAGATTACAACTGTAATTACAGAACTGTCCAAAATACAGTAGTGCATTTTTCAATCCTTCCCAATAACTTAGCTCTGAGTCAGAGGTACTTCAGTTCTCCAATAAAAAAGAAAAAAGAAAAATGGCTAGAAAAATAAGGCTGATAAATTTGTTACACAAGAGGGTCTTATTAGTTTGTGAGAATGAAGAACCATTACTAGAAAATATTTTATAAGGCTGATAAAATATTGATTGCAAGTAAATTGTATTTATATTTGTTTATGAAAAAAATAGCAATTAAAAAGTAATCACTCATTTAAAATGCATATAATTAATAATCATTAATAATATACACCGATCAGCCATAACGTTATGACCACCCACCTAATATTGAGTAGGTTAGTAGTAGGCTTTTGCTACCAAAACAGCCCTGACCTGTCAATGCATGGACTCCAATAGAACTCTTAAGGTATTTGGCCCCAAGCCGTCAGGAGCAGATCCTTTAAGTCTTAAGTGGCGAGGTGGGGCCTCCATTAATCGTACTTGTTTTTCCAGAACATCCCCCAAATGCCCAACTCGACTGAGATCTGGAGAATCTGGAGGCCGAGCCAACATCTCAGACTCGTTGTTGTGCTCCTCAAACCATTCCTGAACCGTTTTTTCCATGTGGCTGGGCTTATTATCCTGCTGAAAGAGGTCACTTCAATCAGGAACACCGTTTCCATGAAGTGGGCTACTTGGTCAGCAGCAATGTTTATGTAGGTGGTACTGTATGTGTCAAAGTAACATCCACACTAATGGCAGAACCCAAGGTGTAAAACTGCCTCCGCAAACTTGCCATCTTCCCATAGTGCATCCAGGTGCCATTGCTTCTCTAAGTAAGTGATGCACACACACACACACACACCATGCCATCCATATCATGTAAAAAAAAAAAAGTGATTCATTAGACCATGGCACCTACTTCCATTGCCTAATTGTCCAATTCTCATGCTCACGTGCCCATTGTAGGCACTTTTGGCAGCGGGTCAGCATGGGCATCCTGATACAGCCACATAACGCAACAAATTACAATGCACCTTTCTGTCAGAACCACTTTTAACTTTTTCACCAATTTGAGCTACAGCAGCTTTTCTATTGGATCAGACTCCTACTGTACCACGAGAACTGCAGTTTTTAAGTTTGAACTAATCGGCCACCCATCACAATTTGGCCCTTGTCAAAGTTGATCAAACAGTCACACTTGCCCATTTTTCTGCCTCCTACATTTGTCAACTTGCAGTCATGCACTTTTTAGACGTTCCCTAACTTTCAGCAGTGAGCTACAGTTGCCTTTATGACAGGTCTAATGATGAAAGAGTTCAACAAAAACACATTTTTAAAAAGTTCTTAAATATTTAAATGTATTTTGTTCCGGACAGGTTTCAACTTTCTTGAGGTTCTCTGCATGGCTGTTCTCCATGATGATATGCTGCTCATGTTGCTTATTATAAATGCTAAAATGTTAGTTATATACTTCCTTCATCACAGTGATTTAGTCACATACTAAAAAGAGTAATATTGTTCTTCGTATCTGACGGTTTTGCATATAATAACTACAAAGTCATGGAGGAAGCTGAAATGATACCGTATCAAAAATCCTATTCAATGCTTTTGAAGGAAATTAAATTCATGATCGGTGATCTGAGTGAGAGAATCTGTCTAAGATCTGAAGATAAATATATCCCAGCATTAATATTATTTTTTCCCAAATTGATTAAAAAATCATTTATCAGTTATTTACCAAATAGTAAAACCAAGCTGTCATTTACACAACCCAAAGAGAGAAATACATGGATTGTACATATATTTTCATATGCAATCAACCCCTTCCTTCCCATCCGGGTAATTTTCATGCCATAGCCTTTTTGCAGATATATTCTTTCAGATTCTTTCAGATTGCTCTCAAACACAACAGTGCTTACTACAGCAGCAGAGTGTGAATCTGAAATAAAATTAGCTCTGGCACCAAGTATAAGACCTGTATGTACCCATTTCAGTGACGCACATAAACTGACCACATGTCCCTTTCCCCAATGTGTTGGCGGCCCATGAAGAAATAGCCTGCCA
Source organism: Clarias platycephalus (assembly GCA_030068275.1). Lineage (NCBI taxonomy): Eukaryota > Metazoa > Chordata > Actinopteri > Siluriformes > Clariidae > Clarias > Clarias platycephalus. The sequence goes on along the minus strand of JAQQZT010000006.1, from coordinate 10,673,765 downwards.
GCCTGTCCTCGGGGTGCACATTCTGAGCCAGGATTGCTCGATGGAGTTTTCCAGGAGCGTCGACCAAACTGGTCCAAATACACGCCCAGCAGGGGGCTCCTGTCATGTTAGCATGGCAGTGTCAGTGATTGTGCTCAGTGAACCAACAGAAATATGCTGCCTGCCTCAAGGAGCATGAACCATGGCCCAGTAATCAGGGTGGGACAGAGCCTCAGGAGACAGGGCTGATATGCTGCCAAGGCCATACACACCGTGTTTTCACCCAAAGCCAATAGCCTCAGAAAAAAAAGAGAGAGAGCAGAAGAGAAAAAGATAGAGAGGTTGTGCCCCACGGTGGATTATATAGAAACTGTTATCGTTGAAAAACAAGAGCAGAACACATAGCTTCTTCACAATGGAACAGGATGGAAATGAGAAGTCATTCACAAAGGCTAAAGATTAAGGAGGATTTCTCACCATAAGGAATTTCTGAGAGCTTAATGGAGCTTTAATCCCTTCTTGTGATTTCTGCACATCTCTAGACCTAAGGCTATGAGCAATATCTTACTTAGCATGAAGCTCAATTCCTTCCACAGAATAAAGATAATTGCCTGAAATGAGTTTATAAACCATCCACATGTTTAATATGGCTGGGGATTTCATAAAAGTCAGGTATTAGTATTTTATTTTACCATGCATTCTGAATAAAAACTCAAAAAATAGGCATGGTTATCAAACAGGTGTCAAACTGGATGAAATTACTTCATGATATAACAGAAATTATTATAAGTTCATTATAACAAATGACCTTTTAAGCAAAGTAAGTATATACTGTAATATCCCTTTTAATCTGATGTCTCATGTGACTATTCTAAAACGTGTGGTTAATAATGGATGGCAGGGTGGTGTAGTGGTTAGCGCTGTTGTCTTGCACCTCCAGGGTCCGGGTTCGATTCCCGTCTCTGTGTGCATGGAGTTTGCATGTTCTCCCCTTGGTGGGTTTCCTCCCACAGTCCAAAGACATGCAGATTAGACTCATTGGCGTTCCCAAATTACCAGTAGAATGTGAGTGTGTGTGCCCAGCGATGGATTGGCCCCCGATTTGTGCCAAGTCTCCTGTGATAGGCTCCAGGCCCTCCGTGACCCTGAATACAGGATTAAGCGGTATAGATGATGAGTAAGTGGTTAATAACGCAATTTTGTGGGGATTTTATTACCATGGCCTACAGTAGCACTACACGGGTACAGGTGATCCAGATGCATAAATATATTGACAGGAATTATAAGGTTTATGTATTTTGGTTTGTATAGTAAAAAGTTATTTAAAAAAGTATAGTGGTGGACTTGGTTTATATTCCAGTCTTTTCTTTGGAATTGTATGTTATAGATGTACACATCATCATAAATTTGTTCTTAATAAGGTTTTGTCTTTTTCCCATGCATCATAACTGAGTTGTGTGGTTTGGATCTGCTTGCCACCATAGAGGCGAGTGTCATTGCAAATCAGCACAAAGTTATTCTGAGTGATCACCTTTATCCCAAGATGAAGCTTTTTTCTTTCCTGATAGAGAGCTGTGTTCCCGTTCACAGAGCACCAGGGATTATGGATTAGATTGATGAGCATGAAAATGGTATAACTTCACCTTCACAGTTACCCCTAAGAGACTCTATCTGTCCACTACTTAAATACTAACTTAAAGAAATATACATTTTAGAAAGATTTATGTTAATCACTCCATATCGTTTCAGAGAGTTGAAAAGCTAGTCCCTTATTGGATCTGTTCTACTGGCTCAAACATTACCAAGGAAACTATCACCTGTTTTTACCTGTCTGTAAATCAGGGTGTTTCTCTTTCATTTCTTTCCTTTTAATTCTTTCAGTATATTTTGCACAGTCACTGAGCTTGATCATTTTGAATTACTTCTTCTTAGCTAATCTATTCTCCATTGTTCTGTAGTGTGCTTCCCATAGTAATCATCATCATGCTTCCGTTTCTAATCTGTTTCCTCATCTTTTTCATTTTTCATTTATCACAATAGCTGTGTATGCAAGGAAGCAACTTTTCAATTATTAAGCTTTTTTAACGTGCCATGTGCTTTTACATTCCGAGTATTCCGTCTTATTTCTTCTTAATGAATTAAAGAATGAATCATTCTCACTGGTAAGGGTAAGAGGAAAACCTATTCACCTTCAATAAAGACTTAGTGGGGGCATTTAAATTGGCCAAGGCTACAATTTATTATACTGTATTTTACTATATGGAATAATAAGGCTTTCAGTACTACTGACCTTCCTAATCATATACAGTACACATGATAACATATCAGCCATAGCATTAACACCACAACCAGGTAAATTGAATAACAGTGATTATAAATTGTATAGCAGTAAATTGGTGACAGGATTATGGGCACCCAAGACTCACTTATGGTGACCAAATGCCAGCTTATCTGATCCGATCCCATAGAAAACCCAGTTGGCCACTATAGAAAGGCACAAGAATGGAGAGATGATGCTCCTACATCAATTATGGCTCTAACCCAATCACGGAAGGAGTGGATTGTGTTGTCCTCAGAGTGTGAGCGAGCGAGTGTGTGTTTTTGGGTGAGCGAGTAGTTCAAAAAGATTCGGTCGGCTAGCGTCACATGGTTCAGAGGAAGCACGCAATAGTCTTCGGCCCTCCCTGAATGGTAGTAGCCTTGATGAGGGAGTGCCCTAATGATGGACATGACTAAATTAAGGAAGAAATCAGGAAAAATCCCAAAAAATAATAATAAAAATAGAGACACCAGAACACCAAATGCACCACAGCACACTGTGCACAGGACCCGGCAGGGTAAAGGCCACCACCCCAGCCTCCCCAGTTTGATCAACAGAGGCCCTACCACACAACCTACCGCACGCAGTAGCTGCCAATGTCTCAGTGACAGACACCAAAGCAAGGGGCCAGAGATGCCCAGTTGGAACTTAAAGAATACTGGGTGTAATGTTTTGCATTGTGATGTAATGGCTGACTGGTGTATGCAAACCTTTCCATGGTGTTTGTAACGAAAATGCTCGCCGTCACATTTAGAACCATGTTCATATATTTTAGATAGAAAAAAAATTAGGTGGAAGATAATTTGTCTCCGACATTTATCAACTGTATCTCTTAAATGTCCCTCTTACAAATAATAAAAACCTGCAAACAACAATAGATAGACACACTCCACACTTGTTGTAATAGCACCACAAAAACACCCGAATGCGTGCGAGAGATAATCCTTACAAAGCACAATAGCCACTTTTAGTAAATAGACACTGAAACTAAATTGCAAATTGAGTATACAGATGCAAAAACAAAATTCTCAGTGCGAAAGTAACACTCGCATTGTTAAATCAATCCATACATACTCATGCTCATGAGTCCAGCTCAATACAAAGGCACAAAAGTTTTAGTCTAACACTGGAGATTTTGCTGTGGATTCCCTCTTAGGAGCATCTATCTCGCTCCAGTATCGCAGATGATTATAGACAATGATTGATTCCAGACGTCTGCTAGCACAAGGCGCTAATAAATGAGAAATAATAGGCCCATTTAGAAACCGCATTAAGGAAATTCATTTTAGCCAAGCTACTGAAATAAACCCCAGAAACAGAGTGTGTGTGTGTGTGTGTGTGTGTGTGTGTGTGTGTGTGTGTGTGTGTGTGTGTGTGTGTGTGTGTGTGTGT
>JAQQZT010000006.1:10633487-10669974 GCA_030068275.1 Clarias platycephalus | reverse complement strand
TGTGTGTGTGTGTGTGTGTGTGTGTGTGTGTGTGTGTGTGTGTGTGTGTGTGTGTGTGTGTGTGTGTGTGGGCAGATATACATGAACAAAAAAGATAACAACTCCCTAGGACAGCATTAGAAACTTTCTCTAATTTCTTTTGGAAGCTTACTCTAATTGTTCTGATTTCTTTGATCGTATGAGGATTTTATGGCTTCATGGCTTTCCATGAAAAGGATCCCGGTTTGTCTTTGGACATTCTGATCTTATGGAATAAGCAAAAACAACTGCTGCTCTTTCTAAATGTAACAGTGATGAGACCAATCAGCATGTATGGTAAGTTCTATTGTTAATAAATCTGAAATGATTAAGACTGAGAAGGACAAGAAGTCTTTCTGGAAATGAAATTTGGATCTGTGATCTGTACAGTTATGGTCGGAATTCAGAGCTGACTTTCAATTGACTGCCTTGATGTCAAACTACCTTCGTTTTCCCCGATGTCCTTTGTTACATTAAACACTATGATTTCACATTTTGAATTAACATCCTTCTCTTTTTTGTCGAAAATGTCAGAAAATATTTAGTTTGTTCAGCGTCTCTGTTCAGCATTACTGCTGGAGCATTTCTTTCCATGTGGCATTACCTAGGAAAGTAGGACAATACAGAAAATAACAGAAAGATACAGAATGGAGAATGGTAGAAGGGCAAAAGCATGAATGGATGTGTGTAACATACACCTTAACATTCAAATCAAATAACTAGATCACTGTTTTTCCATTCTAACAGCATGTTCCTTGGATATCAGTTTAACTCATTGTAATTATGTACAGAGGCTATGAGAAACAGGTCAGTGAGAATAATACAGCTCAACATGAGTCACTCCACATTAATAAGCTGAGCTTAGATGATAGTGACTGATGTTTGAGTAGACTGTGCTTTTCCCTGACTTTTAATACAGGCCTCAAATATACTGGCATTACACAAATACCTGGGGCTTGTTTGTAGTTGATGTGATACAGACAATTAATTATGCTATACTTTGAGTTAGGTAATCAAGAGTCTTAATGAGAATTTTAATAGCCTTAATGTTGTACTACATACACCTACAGTAATATTGTACTACATACATGCACAAAGCTTTATTGCAGCATATGAAAATATAATTGTGAATGAAAACCTTTATAATATTTTTTTCATTTTTCATTCATCGGCTTTACCGCATCATCCTGTATATACGTTCGCAGGGGCCCTGGAGCCTATCCGCGGAGACTTAGGGCACAAGCCGGGGTCCACCTTGGACAGGGAGCCAATCCATCACAGGGCACACATACACACACTACGTGCAATTTGGGAGTGCAAATGATCATAATCTGCATGTCTTCAACTGTGGGAGGAAACCAGGGTACCCGGAGGAAACTAACCAAGCACAGAGAAAACACGCAAACTCCATGCACACAGAACCAAGCCGGCAATCAAACCCTCAACTCGTGAAAATATAAAATGTTACAGCTATTACTTTATAAAAGTTTTAATTAATTGGAATCTGCAATAAACACTGATTCACATTATCACATTAAGTGATGAAACTAACTGAAAACTACAGTCTTACATTCTTAACGTAAACCAAAATGGTTCTCTTTAAACAAAGCTGGGGATGATGTAATCATTCTTGGAAGGAGGTTAAATTAAAGATGTGATTAAACACTCCACAATAAGGCAGTCACTTTGAGCTACTTGCTTCAGTGACAAAACACAAAACCACACCTGCAGCCCAAACCAACAAACCATAAAATATGCATTCATGCTTAATAATTCTGATCCTCTAAATGCAATTTTACAGATTGAAGGTTAGAAAAGTGAGAACAAATTAAAAATATATATATTCAGGTATATTCTACATATTCAAGCACAATTTGAGCTGTATTGTCTTGGTGGCCTTATGTAAGGACACGTTGATGGACCTCACTTTTTCATTCTATCTTATATATTGTGTAAACCCATCTCAACCTAGACATATAAACATTATTGAAGTGTAGCAATGTGTTACTGCCTCATGCTACTGCACAGCTGATGAAACATTATGGTAAGGCAAAAGCAACTCCAAATGTGACTTACGCATATTGTTTGCCCTCGCCTGCATGTTGTCATAGCTCTGTGCATGCCTTCCGATGGCTTCTTCATGTTCAGCTTGACAGGCACCTTGCATCACACTTGCTACAGCCCTGTCAGAGGGTACAAACATTTTACTCAATTAGTGCACAGTACTAGCTATACCTCAAAAGTTGACTGTGCTTACATTAACATGTTTATACTTTTCCCATGAGGAATTCAGATAACATATGTAAGACTAAAACAGTGGTCACCAGCTCTTCTGCTAGAGATCTAGCTTCCTGCTGATATGTCAAAAAGAGCATGATCCAACTCCTAAAAGGCATTTGAAAAAAAATAATAATAATAAAACACTGATGAATTGAACACACATTAATAAGATTATACTAGAATTTTAGAAATACTGTAGATCATTTCTTAGGAAACTGGTCACTGAAGGTGTCTGGTGTCTCTAAAGGATGATGCCTGAGTTAGGAGACGCCCCAATGCTACAGTGCTGCTGCTGTCCAAGGTGCTGACTTTAAGCCATCCTGACGAGGGATGCAATATTCATGGCGACGAAATTGGGTGGATTTAAACAGATTAACATAGTTTACTAAAAACTTTAACATTGCCAAAGAATGTCAAACTGATAAAAACTATATTAACCACAAATAATCAACCAAAAACATTACAAAATATATGTAGCAGCTTATTGCCATGTTGTTTTCACAGTTCAGCATGAGTAAAAACAGCACCGAGCCATATTAGTGCACAGTATGCAATAGGATAAGACTACCTGGAATTCGATTTCAAATAAGAAGGGTTTTTTTTTTAACTGTCTTGTTTGGTTTTGGAAAAGACTGAGCTTCTCGTAACCAACTGCAGGCGCGTAATGAGAAATGCAGCTGCGTATGAGTCCCATAGCGCACATCGAACCAGCTCGCCTCATCCACCTGCCAAGTCTCATTTAAACCTGGCCCTCTTCCACTCAGGGTATGGTCTAGGGGGTTTCTTTTTCAGCGTGTATTTGTATAAGCAGATGCTTTAGGTCCTAAATGTGATTATTACCATGAAGTATTATATCATCAATCAGACGCAGTTAGCGCGAAGAGGCAGTTTGTCAAACTCCGCTGTCTTGTAGTTGAGTGCACTGGGTTGAAATCACGCAAATCTGATATAAAGTGAGAATGCACTAGTACAACAAAAACCCTCCCAATTCAGTACTTTTAACCTACCGAGTCATGTTTTCCCTGTGAGGTCTCTGCGCCTTTTCCAGTCCAAGTTTGGTAAAAATTCCGACCAGCGCCATGATGGCCACTACTCCACAAACGACGTACACGATTAAGTTGGTCTTGTCCTTGGTCGGATCGTGCCTCGGGTCCGTCCTGTGCGGCGTTTGTCCTTTCAGCCACACTGGTGTGTCGTAGTTGGTGCACAAGCTCTGATCCAGACGCGAGTTCTTGTACGCGCAGCAGAAGCGGAAGCCACAGGTGCCGCAGCAGTACAGGTAGGTGCCCGTGCGGCACACGAACGCCGGGTCCCACTGACCCATCACGTCGTAGTAGCCGCGACACTCGTCCTGCGTGTGCGGCTTCTCGGACACGCCGTTCTCTTCGGAGCCGTTGGAGCCCGACAACACGACGAAGCCCTCCGGCCGCCGCTCCGCTTCACCATCCGCCCTGCACACGAGCGCCGTGACCTCCACCAACAGGTACTCCCACAGCCAGACCGTCCATCTCATCCTGCTCCCGCTCTCTCAGAGGCTACCAGCTGGAGAAGAACAACAACAATTCAAGTACGAAACTGTACCCATGCGGAGCGCTTTTCACCATTCTTCTTGGACTTCCTTTCTTCCAGTTTTCTTCGACGTGCGCCGGTAAAGTCCACTGAGGGTTTGTGCGTCTGTGCGGTCGGTCGAAGCTGCTCTTACTGTACTTTCAGGCGTTTCAGTGCAGCGCGCGACGCTGCGTGTGTGTGTGTGTGTGATGCTGTGTGGGTGTGCAGAGCCTCCAAGCAAAACCGCGGGCAACAGCGGGCTCTACGCGTCACACTGAGAGAGAGAGAGAGAGAGAGAGAGAGCAAAAGAGAGGGGGGCTGATTTAATAACACAGTGTACTTTGCAAAAGCTTCATTACTGCATCTAAACAAATATTGTAATAGGCTCTATTTAGGCCAGCACTGATGCATTCTTTTATCTCTTTCATTTTCAACTCTTTTTTTTTTTGACACTCAAATGATCCTCCTAGCAACAAAGTCGACTTTCTCTCCACGCTTCTGTTGTCAAGTTGTGAGAAATAGCAAAACCACAATGACTGTGTGCTTAAGGACGTACAGTATTGTGTCTTGTGGTAAGATTTAAGATACACTTAGTAGTAGTAACTCTCACTCACTCATCCTCTATACTTTTATACTTATCACGTAGAGGGGAATCAGGCCATAATGTGGGCTACAACCTGAACACCAAATCTGCATGTGTTGAGGACTGTGGGAGGAAACCACAATACCCAGGGGAAACCCACCAAGCACAGGGAAAACATGCAAACTCCATGCACCTCCAGCTTCCTAACACACAGTATGATTGCAAATCAATCCCTGCTATCCAGTATCACCCAAATGAGAATGGTTCCCCTCAGAAACTCAAGGTTTCTTCCTCTTGCCATCTCAGGGAGGTTTTACTTGCCACCGTCGGCCTTGGCTTGCTCATCAGGGACAATCTGATCATTTCGATTTATACATGCTTCCTCAGACTTTTCAAACTCATTTCCCTAATTTTTTTATTCTGACAAGTGGCTTTGCGACAGTGACCATTGTTAAAAGCTCTATATAAATAAAACCGAATTGAATTGTATATTATGGTACAGTACATAAAGTAGAGAAGAAGAGATGGTTCATTACCAAAAGAAGTGTGGCAAGCCTTCAGAAGTACAGGGCAGTTTTCAACACAATGACAAATCATTAATGTATACATCTCACCAGAGCATTCATTAAGTTTTCCTAAGATTTTCTATTGTATATTCATACAAATTAGAGTATAGACTGTCATAGACCCTGCCGTTTAATTATTTTGTTATTTTGTTTTGTTGTGCTGTTAATAAAAAATGTTGTTTTCATATCTCTTGTGGATAAACTTGCCTTTGTGAAACAATGCATAATTAAAATGAAGGACAAAACATCAATAAACAATATTTTCAACAAAATTAGCTAAATGAACATGTATCCATATTAACAGTTGCTCGCAGCAGGCCATCTTCATCCTGTATTTACAACCACAACAGATAATTAGTTTTAAATCTACAGCCCTTATTGCATATAAAGATTACTGTCCATTATTTCAAACAAACCTAATTTCTAGTGTTTTCTAATTTGACAAAGCATATACTGTAGCTTGTATTATAGCATGTTATACAGCAAATAGTATGAGGCTTTATGGCAGTTAGCGTTGCCAACTCACAGCCTCAAAATCCCAGGTTTAATCCCAGCTACCTTCTTAGAGTTTGCTTGTCCTCCTCATGTGTTTCATTCTGGGTTCTCTGGTTTCCACCCACTTCCCAAAATCAACCAGTAGGCCTGAGTAAATGTGCAGTTGTGTGTGCAAGATGATGAACTTGCTTGTCATCCAGTGTGGTACACCCAGTATTCCCAGGATATGCTCCAGAACCACTGCAACCCTCCGCTGCATGAATGTTACTGAAGCTGGATTTCTAAACAAATTAACAATTATTTAATTCAAAATATCTTCAATAGCACTTAAGAGCTTTAGAAAAAAGGAGACATAACAAGAAGTACAATAATGGTATTTAGTTCTGACATAATATCCTATTCATATACACAAAGCTTTCCTTCCCAGAATCTATGATTGACAGTGTAATTAAACAACATAGGTAACTAGCCTGCTTATCTAGACTGCACAGATTGCTCATTCTGTGACTTATCATTGGAATTGCCAGCACCTTACAAGTACCACTATACCACATACTTAATCCCATTCAGTCTCATTTCCACTTTAATTTTATCACGTTAAACTGCCTCCATGATGGATGTAATGACACAAATAAACCTCTTATTCAAAAAAAGGGTAGTGTTTCTGTACTTTCTAATTCAGTAAAGCCTTTTGACATGGTTTACTTAAATCAGAGTGATTAGTTCATAAATCACCTTTCTAAATTGTATATATATAGGACCCACTCACAGAATGCCCCAGGGATCTCCTTTAGATTAGAAAAAAAGCTTCTTCACTTAAATCCTTTGGACTGACTCTGCATAATTTCCCAGAACCATTATAATTTTCTACATGATAGCAGTAATAAAATATTAACAGAAATAACACCATTCAATGATGGGGAAATTAATAGAAAATCAACCAAGTCAAGGTCTCCCCTAAGGCTAAATTCCAAATATTGTAATTATAGTTTCTTTTTCACATAGTGCACCTACAAAATATTCAACCTTATATAATACCTTTATACCAGGCACTCTTTTATATCACACTTGAGGATAAAAAGATACAATCTAACTGATGAAAGGGACAATTTGTACAATGCATGTACAGTATGGTGTTGGGCCAACAAAACAGCTTTAATGCACTTTGACACAGAATCTACATATTTCTGAAACTGTCCTGGAGACATGGACATTTCCTCGGGACTTCAATTGAGACTTCAATTATCTGAAGGGCTGGTGTTCTGATGAGAGGGCTAGAACACGGTAGGGAGGCCAAAATTTCATGTGTGTTCAAGAGTGTTGAGATCTATTTACTGTAAAGGTCAGAGCACATGATTTCCATCCTTTCCATCCAGTAAGCCCTCGTGCCCTGTGTATGGTGATCCTGGATAGGAACATTTTTTATCATAGCCTAAAGGTGATCAGTCAGAATAATTTTTACAGTGACCCAAAAACATGTCTTCAAAAAGCGCAGCGCAGCAAAACAGAGCCCCCATTTTCACTTTTGAATGGTCATCATATGTATTTTTATTCATTCATTCATTCATTTATTTTCTATACATGTAAATGGTCACGAGATCCTGGAGCCCATCCCATGAGACTTTGGGCATAAAGCATGGGTACACCCTGTATTCTGTATTTTCACTGCTCTAAAATTACAGATTGGAATAATTCATTATCATGTTATATTGTATCATGTTCAAATATCACTTTTCACCATGCCATGCAAGTGAGAAGAAGCAGCTCTAGGATTTTTCACGGGAACCTAAGGAACTACAAAGACACTGGGGTTCTTTTGCCATTAAGATGTGAATGCACCATCATTAAACTAGATACTTTAAACACTATACATGATTATTGTTAGAATCATGAATGCAAATATAAAAGCATTATTTGAGGTACAAACTGAGCCGTCTCGTTTTAGAATCTATTACTGTGCATGCACTTTAAAAGGAATTTCTCCTTAGATCTTAACATTGTGTTAAAAGGTAATTAGAGTCCAATTTTCTGAGTCTGCTGTGGATTCATTCATGCAAGACACAGCTTCATACTGTACCATTCATAAAATAATAATAATAATTGGCCTACCGCTCCTTTATTCTTTACTTGCACGAAACATTTATTGTCCTTATTTTTTTCGACTGACCTTATTTTCTGTTGTGGCATCAGTATGCTGTTTTTTTTTACCAATCTGGTTTGAGTGGAGCGGCACGGTGGTGTACTGGTGTACTGGTTAGCAGTGTCGCCTTGAACATCCAGGGTCCAGGTTTGATTCCCGTCTCTGTGTGCATGAAGTTTGCATGTTCTCCCTGTGCTTGGTGGGTTTCCTCTGGGTACTCTGGTTTCCTCCCACAGTCCAAAGACATGCAGATTAGGCAAATTGCTTGTAATGAGTGTCTGTGTGTATGTGTGCCCTGCGATGGATTGGCACCATGTCCAGGGTGTACCCCGCCTTGTGCTCTAAGTCTCCTGTGATAGGCTCCAGGCCCCCTGGCGATATTTACCCTTGAATAAAGGATAAAGCACTATAGACGAGGAATGGTTTGAGTGGTTTCGTGCCAAAGCCTGTCAAGATTAGATTGACTTTAAGGAATTGTACCTATTTTTTATATATTATAGAGTATTAAAGAATTTTTTTAAATGTAAAAATCTAAATGGTTTCCTTTTACTGCGAACCCACTCAGTGATGAGTCCTATGCGCTGAATCAGTGGACATCATGTTTTAAATGAAGCTTGTGTAAATTTAACCTTTTTTCACATAATTATCATTACATTTAACATGTAAAAAATGTTCTAAGCCTCTCACCATACTGTTGAGTTTGGTACAATATGGTAGTCATATCTATATGCATATTTTTAAATAAAATACTTTTTTTCAACCAAGCAAATACTCTTATTATTAGCTGACATTAGTACTCTCTCTTTTGTGCTTTTACTGTAAAAGCAAAGTGCAGAAACACCTTACCTTGTTTATATTTTACATATATGCCCATTAGTTTTGTGTTGCTGCACTTAAATGTGATATAAGCAAGTTATTTTTCATTTGCTGGCTGAGTCTGAGAACTAAATGTCACTACAAACATGAAATGAAAATTGTGTTCCTAATAGTGAATAGAGTGCATTCAAGTGTAGTCATGCCACCTACATATAATCAGGAGTGTTATTAGGCCCCCTCTTATGATCTTTTTCAAAAACTCAAGATCTAGTCATTGTTAATTTCAGGGCCATGGTTACATGAAAAACTGAGATTAAACAGTCAAAATTGCATGCACTCAGTGACCTGTTTATTAACTACACTTACCATATATATAGTAGTAATTACTCACTGTTTTGCCTTTACCATTCAGACTGTATCACAACCTCTTTACTGCATCTATCAATGTACTGTATGTACAGACCATTAAAAGACCGCCACTAAGCAATCCTTACAGTGCAACATAATGTGCTGTAAATAAAACACGTAAAGGTAAAATGAATTATACCACAGTGCTGTTGAATACTCAAGTCTGTTAGGTTATCAGTTTTCTGCAACAACATATCTGTGACAGTACTGATGGCGGTAATTCAAATGATAGGTTTGGTTAATGTACTCATTCTAATGCATTATATTTTCTATAGTATCTGCCATACAAGCCCCACCTTCACAGGGGCTTGTATGGCAGATGTTCTACTGTACCTAATCTAAATGCAATGATTGAATGGATTTGAAAAAGTATTGTTAGTCTTCTCATCATATTCTATACTGCTTTATTCTGTACAGGATCGTGGGAGGCCTGGACCCTATCCCAGGAGACTTAGGGCACAAGACGGGGTACACCGTGGACAAGGTGCCAATCCATCGTAGGACACACACACACACACACACACACACACACACACACACACACACACACACACACACACACACACACACACATAGGGCAATTTGAGAACGCCAGGAAACCTGTGGTCGACTGTGGGAGGAAACTGGAAGACCTGGAGGAAACCCACCAAGCACAGGGAGAACATGCAAACGGTATACACACAGACCCGAGGCAGGAATCGGACCTTGGAGATGCTGCCGTATTTTTATTCGTTGACAAAAAGTAGGTAGGGGGTCATTCTCAGCAGAGTAGTGACAATGTTATGCCATGGTGGTATATAGTGTATATGTGTTAGGGATGGCCAACCCTGGTCCTCAAGAGCCAGAGTCCTGCATGTTTTCCAATTATCCCTGCATTATACACAGTACTGATTACCTGGATCAAGTGTGTTTGGTCAATCAGAAGCCGGAATATACAAATTCAGTTTGTCTTCCCACATGTCACCCGTATATGGTATCATTTTCAATCATCATCTTTAATAAATTAATGATGGGGGAAGGGGGGCTATCCCAAGAGACTTGGGCACAAGCCCAATCCATTGCAGGGCACACACACACACACACACACACACACTACAGGAATGCCAATTAGCCTAATCTGCATGTCTTTGGACAGTGGGAGGAAACTGGAGTACCCAGAGAAAACCCATCCGGCACGGGGAGAACATGCCAACTCTGTGCACACACTGAAAGCATTAAATAATCTAGTTAAGTCTAAAGTTTTCACGTTATCCAGACCATCGATAAGCAGGGTTTGTTAATACATCACCGATATAATCGATTGGTGACGTCATCGCATTAGGCTAAAGCAACTGCGTTCCGAGCTCCATAACTTCAGCTGACGTCCCATAGCGTTGACGGAGTACAGCATGGCAGAGGACAGGAACATTTTTCTAAGAGCAAAAAACCGAACGTTCGCGGGTTTAACGGAAGGTACAGAAACTAGACAAGTTGGCGTTAACATGTGGATATTATATAAAATAATGTCACTTGTTTTTGTTGTTTATGGAGAAGGCTAGTGCTGTATGCTAGGTATCAGTTTGCTACTTTGCTTTGCTGTTTTGTGATAATTTTAGCCACATATTTAATTTCCCTTTATTATATGAAAGACAAAAATCAGTAAGGCTGAAACACTAATATGACCGATGTCTAAGAGACGCGGTTACAACTCTGGTTACCTTCGCATTGAAAACGAAACCATGTGCGCGTCTATCAAGCACTTAGCGGTAATGATAATACCTTTACCACACAGCAGCGCTTCGTCGCTTTATTCATCGGTAACCTGCTGGATTTATTATAATTTAAATAGCCGGAACATACTAAAGTAATACAATCAAGATAAATGAAAATATTTAGTTCGGATGTTGAGGAGCGAGTTATTAATACACGGAATTAGGTGTTTTATCTATTTTGAGTAACTAATATCCTAGTATAACCAAAACATTTAGAGTGTATTTTACGGTAACTTACATTACAGACAACTTTTTTCTTGTGAAAACTGAATCCGTTTTTTAATGGCGCTTGAAACAACTAGAAAATCAGCGCAAATCAATTTGTGTTGGGATTTTATTGCTTGATTTGTAAGCATGTTCATGTGAAAACCATTCAATGTCTTAATCCTAAACAAATGTAAATTTTTAGCAAATTTTTGCAAAAATGGCAAATTATATCTCTGCTATATATTATAGTGTAAAGTTATTGCTCTGTGTCGTGACCACTTCGTTCACTTTTATCCGTCACTTCCACACACTTTATCTTTCCTACATGTTCTCTCTAAGCACCGCTCTGCGCCTTTTGTTCTGTATGTTACATTACCGCCATCTATACTGTACATCTCACTCTCCCTCATTTTCCCTGTCCTTTACAGCCAACTTTACAGTTCTGTCTTACTCAAAACATACAAACAAAAAAAAAACATAAATTGCTTCCTTCCCTGATCCGTGACTTTCCATATATTTCCAGCATGAGAGCAGTACATGCTCGAAAGTATCACTTTCATGGAATTACCTCCCTGGAGGAGTCCCGTCGGGTGCTTACCTAATAAAAAAAAAAAAAAATATATATATATATATATAAATATATCCAATTAAGTCAAACAGTTCTTGCACCTCCAGGGTCCGGGTTCGATTCCTCGGTTTCCTCCGGGTACTCCGGTTTCCTCCCACATTCCGAAGGCATGTAGGTTAATTGACGTTCCCAAATTGCCCGTAGTGTGTGAATGAGTGTGTGTATGTGTGTGTGTGCCCTGCGATGGATTGGCTCCCTGTCCAGGGTGTACTCCGCCTTCTGCCCTAAGTCTCCTGGGATAGGCTCCAGGCCCCCCGCGACTCTGAATACAGGATAAAGCGGTATAGAAGATGAGAGAGTGAGTGAGTTTTTGCTGGACAGTGCACAGCATGCATGTAATTCTCCTTTGAAGCCTGTAGTCAATGATGAACCTCATCACTGGAATCCTATGGCAGATTAAATGACTTGAAACAGAGAAACTCTGAAACTCCACAGTCCTGACCTTTCTACATGTACTGTATGGACTGTTAAAGGAATTCCTTGGAGACCAGCGTTTCAGACGTGAAGCAAGCCGTCTGATCATGGCTCTGGTGTACTTAGTAAACTTTCTACCAGGAGTGGCCCGTAGTCTAATCCATAAAAGTTTTAACTAGTTTAGTTAAACTAGTATAGCATTAGTATATTGTATTAATATAACTTCTGTAATTAATAAATACTGTGCTCTAAATGATAATCATAGTATAAAATCATGTTTGATTTGCATTTATTACTGTAATACATTTATTTATGTTTAGGTCTGGCTATCTCACTACAGTTTTCAGTAAAAAAAAATTAACTAAACAGATTAGCTGCTTCTATCATAAGATGGCAGACATTACTAATGTTATCGACCTGATTTTAGGACTTACAGTAGCTCATATGGAGAATCTGATCAGAATTAGATTAGAGGCCAGACTAACATATTAAATAGATAACACAGAGCACACACAGATTCAATAACAGATGTCTGTGATTTCTCTTTTTTTATACATGAGACTGCAAATAATACAAAACCAAAATGACCTTACTAGCAAACTCATTCAGGACTAAAGTTCAAGTTTGAATTAAACTAAATCGTCAGTGTTGCCACAAACCGTGACCAGAGTGTGTTTAGCTCTGCATGTACAAAACAGAAAAGGAAATGTTATGGAAACATAAAATCGGATTGTATTTATAATTTAAGACGAAAAGGGTAACATGAATGCAGTGTGGCTGAAGCTAACATGTCTCAGAGACCACATTTGATATTATTTTTATTCTTATATTTTTTAATTGGCAAAATATGAAACATGTCTTAATTAAATCAGCTCATGTTTCATATATGAACATTATACAGTGTTGTATGCATGTATGTTGCTACCAGGTAATTAAAAACTTCTGTTGGCCGCTTATCAGCGCTTTCCATTCAAGGCTACTGCAGGTGTGAACGTGTTACATCAGTTCACTTGTAACTGCTGTGTGAGAAGAAATGGATGCCCCCCCACTTGTGATTTGAGCAGCGTGCGCAGACTTTGTGCGCAGTATGGAGGAAGTATTGTTGCGAAGAAGTGTGTATGATGAACGGATAGAGAAGTTTAAGGAAGGTTGCATAAATGTTAACCATCAAGAAGGAACCGGACGCCCATCCGAGCACACTTCTACCCACACCGTTGACACTCTGCTAGAACTTTGTTTTGAGGTGTTACAGCATCCTCTATAGTCCTGATCTTGCTTCCATCGGACTTTCACCTGTTTGGTCCCCTGAAAGCCCCTGAAAGCAGAAATGAAATCAGCGGTGCATTTGTGGCTCGCAGCTAATGCTAATACTTGGTACACTGTATACTGTGTAACGCATTTAAAGGTCAGAAGTTTTACTTGGTTTATTTCTGATGCTGATCGCGGTCGTGTCGATGTGACGTCACCAACTAGACTGACAGAAAGACATGGTCCCCATTTACGATGTCGCAAAGGAGGGTTTACACGTTACATAAAAATATTAACTGCGCTGAGCATCGCAAAGAGTGTGAATAATGTATTTTTATCAATATTTTATTCATTATAATGTTTAAATATAACAGTGTTTTTAAAGAAGCGGAGCAATCGATTCAGTGGTGTATCTCAATTCTTTGTATGGCAATTCATGTATATTCACACTGTCCCGGCACGGTGGTGTAGTGGTTAGCACTGTCGCCTTGCACCTCCAGGGTCTGGGTTCGATTCCCGGCCGGGCTCGATTCCCGTCTCTGTGTGCATGGAGTTTGCATGTTCTCCTCGTGATTGGTGGGTTTCCTCCAGTACTTCGGTTTCCTCCCACAGTCCAAAGACATGCAAAGGCTTATTGGGCATTCTCAAATTGCCCGTAGTGTGTGAATGTGTGTGTGTGCGCCCTGCACCCTGTCCAGGGTGTACCCCGCCTCATGCTCTAAGTCTCCTGGGATAGGCTCCGGGCCCCTGCGACCATGAATACAGGATAAAGCGGTATAGACGATGTGTGAGTGTTTGCATTCGAGGTGGTAAACTGTTGCAGTTCCTCTATAATCCTATATAGTCTAAACTATTGACACAGCGATCTGTGTTGTAGAAACACTGCCTGGTTGTTTTTTGAATTGTAACAAAATCTGAAACAAATTTATATTGTATTGCAATATTTATAAAATCGGGATACAAAATCGCAACACAAATTGAATCAGCCTCGGGGTACCGTGATAATATGGAGTATCAGGTGATCCCTGGTGATTCCCATCCCTAACTGTTGCTCTATTTGCTATAGATGGTGCTGTTACTAATTTTTCATTTGCATTATGTAAAAACAACAACAACAAAAACAATTAAAGGTAACTTTTGTTCTATTTTGTTTCTACAATATCTTCAAGCCCTCAGTCATGTGATGACTCTTATCTCTTTTTAAGGAAGAGCCTGGCCCAGTTTTTTTTTTAATAAGGACAAAGTACATCCTAGAAGTGCTGAGCTGATTCTTTATAAACATTTCTCAGAAATGATCAGTGACCTGAAGTGCTTTGAGAACTGTATTAATCGACACTTGTATTGTGTCGCAGTATTCAGATAAAACACAAGGTCCCAATCAATAACGCAATACTTTCTGTTCGGTTAAAGACTTACAGCTAGTATAGGAACTACTTTTATAGTTATTTGGGGGTTAAAAAAAAAAACGATTTTAGTTTGGCTCAAGATTTATAATTCTTTTCCCCTTTGTTTTCATGCCATAGCTGTAACATCTATGTGAGGTGATGTTATTTGGAGTTTTGGGTTGCTTTTTCTTATGTATCCCTTGTGCAGGAAAGGTTTTATAGTGATCTGTCAATCAGTAACCTGAAGTGAAAAAGACTGGCTTGTAGGGAAAACGCTGTTGTTGTGAATTTATTTGTTCAATCAGTTACTGCAGCCTTTGTGAAGTGTAGGTTTATCCCTAAGGCGGCTTGTTGTGAATTTAAACAAAAGTTTGGATGATGTTTTACGATGTGTAGACGTACATACAGTAAGGTCGAACCATGCACACAAGGTGCTTCTTTGCGTAGTATATAATAGCATTCAAACCTGACAGAAGCACTGAAACGTTACAGCTCTCTATGGGCCGCTGCTAAATGCTCAGCTTTCGTAGGTGTGATTAGACTAATGTAAGAGATTCGCTCAGTCTGTGCATCCCTTGTAAAACTGCCAGCTATAAATTTGACAGATTTTCCCTTTGAAGCAAAAGTCATTTTGAAAGCATCATTCATGTCAAATAGCATCAGCCTGAGCTGTTAGAAAACAGCTGTAATGTTTTAATGACTCATTCTGTAGTCAGAGCATTTGCGTCCTTTTATCTGCTTCAAAGAGTTGCTGTTTTCTTGCTAAATGATGATGACAGTAAAACAGATTCAAGAACAACTTCTTTCATCCGCAGTAGGGGGATTCTCTTCTTTTCTTCTCTGCCCAGGATAGAATGGGATATTAACATAAATTCATGTGGGAGGAAGAGAACGATGTATGAAGAGCATGCACTGGAGTGTAGTACTTGAGTTGCTGAGAGGTTGAGTATGGATTCGTACACCACGGGCCTCATGAGGTGGAAGGTTGCAATCCTACACTCATTTGTTTCTTCTAGCGCAAGAGCCGATGCATCGTTTGTAGGCGATATATTTAAACGAGTCCGTTGCATGCAGCTTTGTTTTCCACATACTTTCGCTGCTCTTTACTGACGGGTCTCAAAGCAGATAAGTCTCACTGTCATTTAAGATTAAGAGTTTTTGATTGTTATGAGCTTTCTTAATGCAGGATTATGTAAAACAGTTCATCGTGAAAACCTCAACATCAAAATAGAGAGAAATTAATTATTAATGCATTTCGTTGACTGGCAGTGCAAAAACAGACCTGCCCTTCTGTCTTTCACAGACGAGGAGAAAGAATGGAGTGGGCCCTTTTGCTTCATCCTTGGGGCTGACCCACAGCTGGGTCTGATGAAGGCTTGGAGAATGGGAGACTGTGATAAAGGAGGAGATGAGTGGGCAGAGGAGGTGCAGCTCACCAAACAGGCTGTCGAGGCCATCAACAAACTGCAGCCACTGCCCCGCTTTGTAGTTTTCTGTGGGGATTTAATCCATGCCATGCCAGGTAAGGACAGATCTGCTAGTCAATATAAACTGACACGGATTTAATTATGACTTTAAAATGACTGTGTATAATTCAGTTTGTTTGAAGGTAGATTTTTTTGAAAAGAATATCATGTTCAGGGTCTCACACCTGCAGGGTCAAGAGTTCGATTCTCGCCTTGGCTCTGTGCGTGTGGAGTTTGAATGATCTCCCTGTGCTTGGTGGGTTGCCTCACCCAGTCCAAAGACATGCAGATTAGGTTATTTGGTATTCCCAAATTGCCTGTGTACCCTGCGATGGATTGGCACCCTGTCCAGGGCGTACCCCACTTCTTGTCCAATGTCTTCTGGAATAGGCTCTAGGCCCTTGTGACCCGGTACAGGATAAGCGGTATACACTGTGTGCACAATTATTAGGCAAGTGAGTATTTTGACCAAATCATCATTTTCATGCATATTTTCCAACTCCAAACTGTATAAACTCGAATGCTTATTGGATTTAAGCATTTCAGGTGATGTGTATTTGTGTAATGAGGGAGGGTGTGGCCTAAGAAGATCAACACTGTCAATATCATGCTGTATGTAATTATTAGGCAGCTTCTTTTCCTCAAGCAAAATGGGCTAAAAAAGAGATTTAACTGACTCTGAAAAGTCAAAAAGGGTCGCAAGAAACGTTTTGAGAAAAAAAGAAGCAAATTAACGGGCAAAGATTTGAGAATAATCAAATGTATTCCAGAACTGCAACCTACCTTTAGATTTTTCAAAGGTTCTATAGACTGATGAGATGAGAGTGACTCTTGACGGACCTGATGGATGGGTAGGTGGCTGGTATTATTAAAGATGAGGTAGTTGGACCTTTTCGGGTTGAAGATGGACTCTTGATCAACACCCAAACCTACTGCCAGTTTTGAGAAGACACTTTCTTCAAGCAGTGGTACAGAAAAAAGTCTGCATCTTTCAAGAAGACCATGATAATTATTCCTGACAATGCTCCATCGAATGAGTTAAAGTACTCCACTGCATGGCTAGCCAGTAAAGAAGAAAGAATAATGACATGGTCCCCTTCCTTATCTGTCCTGAACCCTATTGAGAACTTGTGGGCCCTTCTTAAACAGACATACGCTTGCACACCTACTGAGTGATGCAGTTCTCTAATTCGCCAATCACATGACAGCAGTGCACTGCATAAAAATCAGATCATATTCACATCGATCATCAGAAAGAAGAAAGTGATTTTTGATGGTGTCCTAGCAAAAACATCCAGTGAGCGTTAATCTGTGGTTGAAAACACCTTGGTGACGGAAGAGGTCAACAGAGAATGGTCAGGCTGGGTTGACTCATTGAATCTTTTAACTAATTGGCTACAACAGCAAGATTTCAAGGAAGCTAAGGCTGCACTGGGAAACAAATGACTCTGGACTGTTGAAGAGAGCAAAAAAATCAGCCTGGGCTGATTAAATAAAAATTTCTGGTGCGAGACATAAATAGCAGAGTCAGAATTTGCATTATGAATCCATGGATCTTTGTTTCAGTAATCTGGGTTGGTGGGGGTGGTGTAAAGGTGTGCGGAAGCTTCTCTTGGTGAACTTGGGTTGTTGAAACAAATTGATTATCGATTAATTGATGGCCACCACTGGCATTTGAGGATGACAAACATTTTTGCCACAATTTACCCATTTTATAATGGCTACTTCCTGCAGGATAATCCATCGTGTCAAAAAGGAAAGTCATGAACCATGGCCTTCCAAGTCACTGCATCCAGTATCAGTAGAAACAGTTTTGGGATGTGGTGGAATAGGAGACATATGTAGTGTGAAATGTGCACCAGAAACATTTTCAGAGATTGTGGGATGGAATAACAAAGGAAAATTTCCAATATCTTATGGAATCCATGCCATGAGGTATTGAGGCTGTTTTGGGAGCACAAGGAGCTTTGTCCTATGTTAGTGTATATAGTGTTCCTAATAAAGTGCCTGGTTAGAGTATATGATAATGTGTTTAAATATGAGCAAAGTAATGTAAACCTGTGATTTGCAGGCGATTTATTATCAGCGATTTGCTGTTATATGAATTTAACTCACGCCTCATGTCTAATCAGATTGGAGAATTCAGCAACGCTGTGGAATAAAGTAACGGTATCACCAGATGTGTCTTTTGTTTAACGTTAACTTGGAGCTTAATTTTTAATGTGTTGTTTATGTGCAAAAAATTTTTTGCATAAACATTTTACTTTCACAGAGACACATTTAAAAGCTTTTGCTACACTAGGTCATCCACTTTAACCTGCTAAAGGGCTTAGTAATGCTGATTAATGGCTTAGCAATGCTGATGAGTGTGTAATGGAAGGAGGGAAACACTAATACTCTGAGCGAATGCCTGCGATAGAGGAAACAGTAATTGTTTTCTATTTTACATTAGCTTTGTATGATATGATATATTTCCTCAGCTGTATAAATCTAGACTGCTATGATTCGTTTAATCTAAACATACAGAGGAAACCCACAAAGGGCATATGAAGGAGTATTTCACGACACATGCCTTCTCCTCATTCTGAATGCATCATCCTATTTTTAATGCATTGAACTCGTATTTGAATTTCTGTTTTCTAAGGTGTGGAGCTGTTATCCCAGTGTGAGTCATGTTTTATTTTTTTTATTATTTTGGGGGTTTTGTTTTTAGAGAGTTAGAAAGGAATACAAATCAGGGAAAAACTTTCAGTATATTTTAAAATAGGCCTTTCTTAGATTTAGTTTTTTCATAGAAACAGTAGATGGTGACCTGACTCTCTGGGAGCACCTTTTCTTCAAATACTTTATATTTCTGACTTCTGATATTGTGAGTTCCAGAAGGAATATCATTTACCTTGGAGAATCAGTGCAGGCTTTATAGTTTTAGTTTCCTTGATTTAATTTGAACCCTGCAGCTATGTGTCTGTAGCTGCATTTGCCTGGTAAAGAGATTGGCAGTAGAGGCACGGCTGTGGCTGGTGAGGAGGTGTGGAGACCTTTAAACAGTCTTTTAGTGACAGGCCAAGCAACACGACTCTGGCAGGTGCATGAGATGACCCATCCATCACGCAAGTTCTTTCCTGCTCTTCGAAATCAGCTGAATCCATCTGACATTTCCTTTCCTCTGTCTTCCTTTGAAGTGGTCAGAGAAAACAGTTTTGTTTAGCCTCTGGTAAAGCATGAACTTGGAGAAAGATATGACCTTTTATTTGTTTATTTTTTGTGGCCTATCTTCCCAGTACCGAATCATCTTTTTAGATGTATTGAAACTAGGACTGAAACTACCTTAAGTATACAATATTGAATAATAATAACATAATAGTACAATTTTGGGTATAGGACAGTATCAAGTTATCTGGTTAAGCAGCCTGCTAAAACACTAAAATGGTGCCTTTTGTTTGTATTATTTTGTTAACAAGAGTCAACGGGGAAGTGTAGTTTTATTGATTTAGCCTGGTATATATATTTTTTATTATTATTATCATTTTAAGGGTAGCTACTATATATGTTTGCATTATCTACAGTGTTGTGAAAAGGTATTTGCACTCCTACATATTAAATCTTAAAAGATAAAATAACATGAAATAACCAGAGTAAATACAAAATGCAGTTTTTAAATTATAATTTAATTTTTTAAGGGAAAAAAACTGTCCAAACCTTGCCCCTGAACCTACTGTAATAACTGGTTGTGTGACTGCAGTTGGCAGAAACAACTGCAATCAAGTGTTTGCGATAACTGGCAATAAGTCTTTCACATCGCTGTGGGGGAATTTTGACCCACTCTTCTTTGCAGAATTGTTTTAATTTAGCAATATTGGAGAGTTTTCAAGCATTTCCAGCCTGTTTAAGAATCTTAATCGGATTTAAGTCCGGGCCTTGACTAGGCCACTCCAAAACCTTCATTCATTTATTTATTTATTTATTTTTGGAGCCGTTCTGAGGTGGACTTGTTTGGGATCGTTGTCCTGCTGCATAACCCAAAGTTACTAAAGCTTGAGGTCACAAATTGATGGCTGGACATTCTCCTTCAGGATTTTTTGGTAGAGCATGGAATTCATTCAGCCCCAGACTATCACACTACCACCACCATGTTTCACTGTCGTTATGATCTTCTTATGAAATGCTGTCAATTTTATGCCATTTTTACAACTCAAATCTTCCAGAAAGTTTATAATCGAGATATTCTTTGACAGATTTAAGATGGACCTTTGTGTTGTTTTTGGTTAGCAGTGGCTTTTGCCTTGGAACTCACTGGTGGAAGTCATTTTTGCCCTGACTCTTTCTAATTGTTAAATCATGAACACTGAACTTAATTGAGCCAAACGATGCCTGCATTCTTTAGATCCTGGCTAAGTCATCATCCTTAGAAATGACTTTGTAACCCTTCCCATGTCAGTTACTTTGTTTCTCATCTGTTTTTGAATTCCTTTAGATTATTTTGCTTTTCGAGATCTTTTAACATGCTTTACTTTAAGTGATTTCTTGATTCAATAAGTCTAGCAGTAATCAGATCTGGGTGTGGTAAGTGAAATAACTCTGCTTTATTTAATTTTTCTTTTTTGCCTTAATGAATAAAAGCATCATGTAAAAACTGCATTTTGTATTAACTCAGGTTATATTTGTGTAATATTATCATTTATTTGATGATCTCAATCATTTAAGACAAATAGGCAAAAAAAGGGAGCATATTCTTTTTCACAGCACTGTAGTGAATTAAAAAAATTCTGAAATAGTTGTAGCATCATACATTACACTCCTAATTGAAAGATGTATATTTGAAACAGATATTTCTTTCTTTTTTTATGGTAAGGCTCTAAGGTGAGGGGTTGCTCAGGGACTCATTCATCATTCACTTTCACTGAACACATGCCCTGGCCACTTCGAGCTTGGCTGGTGAACAAATTGCATTCCCTTTTTTTTCTTTCTTTTTTTTTCTCCCAGCAGCTGTTCTCAAACATTCTCTTCTAATCTTATCTTGAACCACAGAGAGTAGTGTGTCAGCAGTGTTCTGGAGTTTGATGGATGCGATATCTGAATAGATTCCAGAATCCAGAAAGCGAGCTCGTGTTTGGAGATGATTAGACTGGATGCTGGTAGACTTAGAGGACGGGCGTTGTTGATGGAGAAATGAAAAAGCAAGGATAAAAGTATAACATCGTGATTTCTACTCCCTCATGTGCTGTTGGAAGGGATAGAAATGAAGTTCTCCATACAGGGAGCAGCTGGAATGACCAGAGGGAGATGAATTCTCTGTGTGTTTAGTTGATAGAGATCTCTACTGGTAGAACTTATAATGGTGTTTGGGGGGGTGGGGGGGGTTTGTTACCGATCAGAAACACAGGGAGCTTTTAAAGCTTTAATAAGAAAAGGCCAACTAGCTCCAAATCTGCTAAAACATTAATTCACTGCGAACAATGCTCTTAAATAGCTTTCATACATTAAGTCACAGCTTCAGGTATTTAATCTGCACAAATTAGCTTCATAGCTACCAAAATTAGCTTGAAATTTGGTAAGCACACATCAAAAATCTTGTTTTCCAAGACCATATATTGACTAGTGCTGAAAACGTCCAAAACAAAATAATCTGCACTCAAAGGCCAGTTTAAAATGAACACCAGTACACCTGCTCATACGTGCAATTAGACAATCAGGCATTTGTGTGTCAAGAGCGCAGTGCAAAAAAAAAATCAGGTCAGGTTTACAATGTTTACAATTATCAGAATGAGGGGGGAAAGGCATGGCTGTTGGTGCCAGATGGCTGCCTGCTGTTTTTCCCCTCTTCAGCTGTCCGGTTTTGGTGAGCCCAACAGCAGGCCCACTGCATCCTGCAGATTCCATTCATTGGCTAGGAGTGGAATCTGATGTGGTCTTTTGATGCTTTTTTGCTTTTTTACCAGCACTTTCTGTTAAATGACCAATTTAGCTGTTCTTCTCTGACGTCTCTCATCAACTTTCTTTGCGCGAGCTTTAATGATGTGCGTGTGCATGAAAATCCCAAATGTTTCGGAAATGCACAGACCATCCTGTCTGGCACCAAAGCACTGACATCACACTCTGGCATAGTGGTTAGCGCTGTGGCCTCGCTCCTCCAGGGTTGAGGGTTCAATTCCGCCTTGGGTCTGTGTGCATATATTCTCTCTGTGCCTGGTGTACTACGGTTTCCTGCCACAATCCAAAGGCATGCAGATTAGATTATTTTGCCTGTAATATGTGTGTCCAGGGTGTACACCACATCATGCCCTAAGGCTCCTGGGATGGGCTCGAGGCCGCCTCGTGACCCTATACAGGATAAACGGCATAGAAGATGAATGAATGGATGATTTTTGATGTGAACATTAACTGAAGCTCTTGACCTGTATCTTGATGATGGTCTTCATTGCTCTACTGCCACACAAATGGCTGATTCGACAGCTGCACATATAATATGTTTCTCCAAAAGTGGCTGGTGAATGTCTTGTACGTCTTAACATTTTCTTTTAATTTTCACTTCTCCTCACCAAGCTTTAAACCTACCTCAGGGAAATTTATCAGGATGTTGCTTTTGACATGTTGGCACTAACAGTTTCAAAACATTGTACTCAGACCGTCACGGCTTATGAATGAAAAAGATTTTCTTTTCCTTCGAATTTAAAAAGACGTTGTCGGGTTCTGACACCTTTGACTGCTGAGCTGCAGCGAATATAAATTGGGTGCAGCACGGACGGTTGATTTTAGGAAACGCCTAACAACAGATTATTTGTAAGAATGTTTGTTTTTCTTTTCCTTCAGCTAATTTTTTTTTGTCTTTCATGATAAGTATAGGCAGCTCAGTGTTTCCCTGCTGAGGGGGTGGAGGGTGTTGCACACATTCTCGCAGATATTTGAGTACAGTGGGTATATAATTTTCTCATTGACCGCAGTTGTAATTTCACATCAAATTAATATTTACAGAATAATGATCGAGGCTGCTTTTGTTGTTCTTTGTGTTATATCAGGGTGTTGCAGCTTTATTAAAACCGATTCTGTTTAATAACTCCCGAACAGATTACTTTAATCTAATATTTGTCTCAAATATCGCTGTCCCCGGTTGTATTTTTAATAAGGTTAATCTCGCATTAAGCAAGGTTAACGACTATAAAATCAGAGGCAGACCTTTTAGAATATGGGTGCAAACTGGAATCATGTAATCCTCCCGACCATGACTGGGTAAAATTTTAAGGATAAATGTGTGTGGCCGTAAGAAATTCTGGCTCTCATGCATGAGTAAACACAGCTAATAGGGGAAAAGAAAAAGAAATTTATCAGTAACTTCAAAGTGCCAACCCATGGCTGCATGAAATATTGATTTTAATTATCTTTATCTGTTAGTTGCATTCGTCTGTTTGAAATGTGTTGCGTGACTCCTCTCTACTGGGAGCTAACCCTACTGCAGCACCACATGCTCTGACTCTGATTAAGATCCAAATCCTGTGCAAGCTATAACGGCCTCAGAGCGTTTAGCATACGAGTGTAAATCTCATTGAATTAATGAATGTAATGGGCTGTGAGAAACGTATAGTGTCAGAATGAACTGAAGAAACGTATAATAAATTGACAGCGAGAACAGATATTTACATGTTCTACAGTATTTACTATATGAGTGCAGGATTGCGTGGTAATAATTGCTCCATTCCCAGCTTACTGAATGCCAATGTTACTTGCCTGCTGCGATGAAAAGTGTGAGCAGTTGTGGCTTTACCACACACGCTATGTTGCTCCTGCTATTTGTAGTACTCTGCTTCCCTCCTCCTCCTCCTCCTCCTCCTCTCCTGCCTTCTCCTTCTCTTTCTCCCCTTCCCTTGACCCTGAGCTTTGTCGATTCCATGCCACTGCTAAATTGGAAGTTTTAACAGATTAAGACTGAAATGAATTTTTAAAGGAGTGTAGGAGAGACTATTAGCTACAAAAACCAGGTGGAGAGCTTTGCTGAAATTAGATGCTCCTCTGTGAATGTTGGAGATGCCAGGATAGGACCGAGATACCCAGTGTGATAATCATGCTCAACACGAGAAATTTTGAAAAAATAATATTAGTGCAATGTTATTAATATAAACGCGGCCTTGTACGTTTTATCCCCAAACTAAAGAGGTAACAGGAACACGCTCATCATTCTCAGCCCAGTGATGAGTCATTTGCTTAAATTACGATCTATATGTTCCTCAGGTTGCAACTTCAGAGAGGAGCAGGAGAAGGACCTGAAGGATGTTCTGCGGGCCACCGATCCGGACATTCCGCTTGTGTTTGTCAGCGGTAACCATGACCTGGGGAACACTCCCACTCCAGACACGGTGGAGCAGTATTGCCGTGTCTGGGGTGATGACTACTTCAGTTTCTGGGTGGGCGGAGTGCTGTTCCTGGTGTTGAACTCGCAGCTGTTCTTTGACGCGTCAGGCTGCCCTCAGCTGGAGGAAGCTCATGAGGCCTGGCTGGAGAAACAGCTACAGAAAGCAGCCAAGAGCTCAGCACGACACGTCATTATCTTCCAGCACATTCCGCTCTACCTGAGAACTCCAGACGAGGAGGACGACTACTTCAATCTGCAGAGAGCCAAGAGAGAGAATTTGATCCACAGATTCCGCCAAGCAGGTACGGTTCTGAGCAGCCTCACCGGGGAAAATGCAGACTGAATGGGCATACACAGCCTCGCGAGGTAAAAAATCGATTCAGATACATATCGTGATTCTCTAGTGTAGCAATTCATACATCAGAATAGAGTTTTTTAAATTCCGTTTTAGTTTAGACATGTTTGCATTTGAGGTGGTAGAATTTTGCCGTACCTCTATAATCCTACTCGTGGTGTGCTCGAAACTGTTCACACACTGGCCTCTCAGGGTAATTGAAGCAGATTGTTTCCAAGTTTGTTTAGAAATGTAAAAAATTCTAAAACGAATTCTACATCAACTCAGGATTCTTATAAAATCGTGATACTAACAATCACAATACAAATCAGATCGGCAACTAGATATCTCGATAATATTGTATCAGCTGCTCCCTGGTGATTCCCTTCTCACATTGGTCATGTTGTGTCTACCAACTCAATTGTAATGTTGCACTTAATAGTCTCGGAGTCATTGAAAAACCCCAGTATATAGGCAAACTATCATTTTAAAAGAAGAACAGTACAGTGAAATTCTTTTTGGCATATCCCAGCTTGTGCAGTCAGAGTGCAGGGTCAGCCATGATACAGCACCCATGGAGGTTAAGATCCTTGCTCGAGGGGCCCAACAATGGCATCTTGGCTGTGTTGGGGCCTAAACCCATGTCTTTCTGATCGGTAAGCCAAAGTTTTAACCATTCGACCATAACTGCATTAAAACAAAAAATCAATTTGTAAAAACTTGTAAAACATTTCCGGCTGGCAGGGATGTTGTAGGCAAATATGACATGATGTGAAATAAGTCAGTTTAGTAGTGTAATTATTAGTAAGATCCAGGAAATTTAATGATCGTGACTAGAATTATGTTCTCTGAGTTTTTTTTGGAAAATTTTGCCGTGATTACAATAT
The DNA here is from genome assembly GCA_030068275.1 of Clarias platycephalus. Taxonomy (NCBI): domain Eukaryota; kingdom Metazoa; phylum Chordata; class Actinopteri; order Siluriformes; family Clariidae; genus Clarias; species Clarias platycephalus. Next base: position 10,644,456 of record JAQQZT010000006.1, on the reverse strand, counting down.
AATGCTAAACTCTTGAAGATGCGTTTAAATATGTTTTTTGCTAGCAAATAAAGTTTGTCCTCTTGTACACTCTTCAACAATATTATATCAATGAAGTCCATGAACTCATTCCAATGTCTATTCCTTATTAATACAGCAGCTAGTTCTGCTCTGCTAACTTGTCTAGATTCCAGTGTTAGCCGTATTTCATTACACTGTGACTGTACCCACACTACAGGCTGTCAGTCAGTCTGTTCATTGCATGGCAACAAACAATTCACTATCCAGCTGGGGCTTTTTTAGGATGTATTGTGTCTGAAATGTTTATTAATATGAATTTCTTGTTTAAAGAATGATCGTATTAAAGCATCATTCTAACATAAGAATGTTCAGGCAGTTGATGTTGAACGTACTAAGAAATGTTGATCTTCATCTGTTTGTGTAGAGACTTGTAAACAGTTTCTGTATTTACACTATGCAGTAAGTTACACGTTTTTTGACCTTTTATTTACATTATGGGTACGAACTGTATACATTATGTCCGATACAATAGATTCAATCAATATTAATGTTTTCTTAAGCAATAACCCGGAACACACCTGTGTTGTTAAAAAAAAAAAAAAAAAAAAGTGATTTCCTTTAAAGATTGTTGCTGAAAAATGTTAAGGAGATGAAATATGACTTTCTGACACAAACATCATCATTTATTCAAACGTATTGCTGTCTTACTAGTCCAAACTCAGCCAGGCGTAATTTGTACGATTCTGTTTTCTGGCCCTTTTTCGGTCGGGTTTGTTTACAAGTTTTTGCTCAAAAAAACCGAGGTTGACTTTCCCAGGTGAGTGCACCTCCCGAGGATGTGTGAATGCAGCACAAACTGAAAGTGAGAACTGCCTGCTGATACACTGCAGCAATAGGTTTTATTCATTATTTAAAATAGAGTTAGCAGAGTTAGAGGAAAGTATACACAAGTCTAAAAATTCTGTTTTGTCTGGTGAGTATGCCACTGGAAATGCAGAGTGGGAATTGTTCAGGATTTAGTAATTAATCATGAAATGTAACGCTGTCTGTATGATAGCCAGGTCCAGTGTCGAGGTTAAGGCTATCTTCTGTCTATTAGAATGAAATTATAAGGAGTATATTCAAATCTCAACAGAGCTATTCTGTATTTTCTTACTACATGAGTTATGAACCCGGAACATATAGGAGTCATTTTACTTCATACAATTTTTTTTTTCCATTTCAATATAATACACGTGAGAGTTATATTAGATGGCTACATAACATAACTGTAAGTTATGAGGTTTGTGATGCATGCACAGGAATATATTTGCTGCTGGTCATCAGAGTCAGGTTTATTTCATGGAGCTCTGTTTGTGAGTTGTGTGAGAGGTCACTTGTCTCTCTCTGATGCACTATATTGGGGCAGGTGTTTTGCCCCAGCGCTGCTCACCGGGCACTTCGTTAGGTTCACCTGTTTGTTAACGCGAATATCTAACCAGCCAATCACATGGCTGCGATACAATACATTTAGACATGTAGCCACGATCAAGATCTGCTGAAGGTCAAACCGAGTCTCAGAATGGGGAAGAAAGGTGATTTAAACGACTTTGAACATGCCATGGTTGTTGGTGTTTCTGAAATTGCTGATCTGCTGGGATTTTCATAACCATCTCTTGGGTTACAGGGAATGCTCTCAAAAAGGAGAAAATATCCAGTGAGTAGCAGTTCTCTAGACGAAAATGCCTTGCTGATGCCAAAGGTCAGAAACAAGTGGCCAGACTGGTTCAAGCTAAAATATCAACAAGAGGTTTGTCAAAGTACAAACGTACAATTCATAGAACCTTGAAGCAGAAGACCTCACGGGGTATCAATCCTGTCCGCTAAGAACAGGAAACAGAGGCTACACTTTGCTTGTTCTCACCAAAATTGGACTATAGAAGATCAGAAAACTGTTATCTGATCTTGATCTTTACTGTAGCTTTCGGATGGTAGGGTCAGAATATGGTGTAAACATAAAAGCATGGATCCATCCTGTGTAGTATCAATGGTTCAGGCTCCTGATGGTTGTGTAAAGGTGTGGGGGAGATTTTCATGGCACATTTTGTGCCCCTTTGTACCAACTGAGTATTGTTTAAATGCCACAGCCTACCTGATTATTGTTGCTGAATATGTTCATCCCTTTATATCCAGCAGAATAACCATGTCACAAAGCTAAATCATCTCAGACTTGTTTCTTGGGCATGACAATGAGTGACCACAGTTGCAAAGATCTAAATCCAATAGAACAGCATTGGGATGTGGTGAAACAGGAGATTCATGTCATTAATGTGCAGCCAACAAATCTGCAACAACTGCGTGATACTAATATGTCAATATGGACCAAATCTCTAAGGAATGTTTCCGGCACCTTGTTAAGTCTATGCCATGAAGGCAGAAAGGGTCCAACCCAGTACTAGCATGGTCTACTTAGAGGAACACTTAGCATTAGGACTGGAACATTTTGGATGGTCAAGATGTTCTTTTTCCACATCACCACTTCCTCAAGCATTTCTATTTTTCTCTTTCATGGCAGCTCATCCAAAAATTCCCAAATTGGGGGATAAAAGAAAGCATTTGTTCTTGGCTTGCAGAAGGCAACTGCCAATAGTCAATCCCCATATGCTGTCTCAGGCTTTAGAGACGTGATAAAATGCTGCTTTTAACGATTGAATCCATGTTGGGTATGAGGCAGTACGATTGTGGGAAGATTGTCTATTTTGAGACATACACACTGAAGAAAGCAGGTCTTTCTACGGTTTAGGATCATAAGATGGTTATGATTGTGCTTTATTTCATAACATTTTCCGACTAACACCATCTCAGACAGTTTGTTATGGTAGTACGGCATCATATACTGTATGATGCACACCATCTTACCTCAGAGCCTAAAGGCATGATGTAAAAATAGCTAGCAGAAGGAGAGGAGGGCGTTCCATCCAAATACTTTTACTGGGAAAAACCACTCAATTCATTTTAATCTAGTTCTGGATAGCAGTTGGCCAGCGGAGAACACCCCTAATTTATTTAAAATTCTGATGAATCTCATGAATATATTTGTGAATGTTTCAGAGCCCTTGTTCTGTCCTAATTGGAAGCAGTGTACCTTCTGAACTCAGTGGCAGACTGCTCCATCTATTATTGTCACCGTGACTCATTGCAAGATTTCCGGCTCAGTACTCAGAGGTGCTCATGAACCACAGCCTAGCTTAGGGTCCCCTCTGCGCTCACTCTTCTGCAGCATTGGCGAATCTAAAGATTGCTTTTTCTGAATTTCTGAGAGGAAAATGACTGCTCTCATCCGCCCATTATTTATAGGTGATGGGATGTGAACAAGCATCATACCTCGGTTTGTGTTCACAGTTCATGAAAGTTGAACATGAAGGTTTCATTCCTGTGTTTTCAACAACACTGAATGAGATCCCCAACCCAACTCTCGGTCCAAATCAATAAGAAAAATGAAGTTCTCTCTAGAATAACTGCTGTTCTTGTATTTATTTAGACGTAACCAATCAGCTGCTGGTGCTAACTTGCACTGAGCTAATAAGCCAACTCTTTCTTTTGTGATTTCTTTTGGCTCGAGGTAAGCTAATGTTAATTAGTATGGGTGTGAGTAAACCAAGGGAGCATTTGTCATCACTGGGAAATTGGAGATAAATTAGAAACCATTCTGCTTTGGCAGATGATGAAGAATGGGCTGAGCTCAGGGTTATAAAGGAGATAATAACATGTAGAATGCAAAGACTCGATTTATTACGTGATGACTTTCCATCGACATGCAGAGCCACAAGACACACGTTGCTCTTTGTGGGATACCATTATTGATATGTGGTCAATATAGTGGATAATTACAATCTTCACTTCTAAGAAAGCATCTAAGAATGGAGAATGTGTTTCCAGTTAATTATACAGTTCTCCATGATAAAGCTGCATAACATTTTCAAAAGCCTTTGCCTAATAATAAACAAAGACAGCTGACTTCAGTTTATTGCCGCATAACATTGCCGAGCCTAGACTTGACCAACTGAAGCCCAGATCATAACACTGCCTCCAGAGGCTTGTACAGTGGCCAATGTGCATGATAAGTGCATCGCTTCATGAGCCATCCTTCCTATCCAGACACGCACATCACCCTGGAATAAGGTCCATCTGCACCACATGATCTTTTCCTTTTGCTCCAAAGTCAAATCTTTATGCTCCCCAGGGATTTTAAGCTATTTTTCTTTTCCTAATTAGTCTCACTAACACATGGTTTTCTTATGGCCACACAGCTGTTTAGTCCCAGTTAACCAGCATATCTATGACTTCTTTTTATTTATTTATTTTTTATTATTTATTTATTTACAATGTGGCTTCACCAAGCATTTAAGTGACCTCCATTCATGATAGCCCCCCAGTCCCCCCAGTCCCCCCCCCCCCACACACAAAGTTCTTCTTCTTCCACAAAGTTTTAATAACGTGTTTATCCCAAACTCCAGTCATATAAAATCTCCTCAGCTGTTTCGCATCGCTTGCCGTTGGCCAATAATGTGACTTTTTTTTCCGAAATGCTGACATTTTTATTTGGCCAGGCAGTGTAATAACAAAGTTTTCAGACAAACTGTTCAGGACTGGAACAGCTGATATCGCATAGATACTAAGTAAAACTAATTTGTCTCAGAGATGTTATGCAGCATTAAATTGCACATCGCAATTTTTGTCAGTTTGTTGTGGTATAGAATGACTAAAACTGTCAGAGGAGTAAATAATCCACTTCAGGGTCTGCTCCGCTTCATGTAGCAGATTATTTTCTTGTAATAGCACATCACATAATGTTTCTTACTAAATAGTCGTTTTGATTTTGGTTAGCGAGATTAGTCATTACATGCGTTTTCTTTTTTTAAAGCTCTGTCAAAGCCTGTTCAGTTAAAGCTCCACCGCCATCTGCGATATTGGTCCCACAGCAAGAGGAAAGATGGCCAAATGCTGCTGTCTCTATTTTTATGTAAAACTGCGGATCCTTTTGTGAGAGCAATTTCAAACCACCCTGATTTCCTGCTTTGCATCAGTGTACATTTGGATGGAATCTTAATTACTTACATCACACTCAATGCACAGGCCGTCCCTCATTGAACGCTTCGTGAAAGGACTCGTGTGGGGATAAACGACTGTGATATATGAGCAGCATAAATAACGATCTCTGCTCGCAGATCATTCTGTCTTTCCTTCTGTCATGCAAATTATATACGGGCATAGTTAGGTGATTAATTCCTAGTGGCCTAATGATAACACATGCACGCACATATACCCTCTGTAACTACCAAATAAATTCTCTGCGACTTGTTTGGATAGAAGGCAGCAGCTAAATTTACATATCGTCCATATCTGGCAGGCGGCCGCAAAATCTGTCTGCCTTTGAATAGACTCATCGGCGGCACAGTAAGCGGGTCTCGGGGGAACAGAAACCAGACCGCCGTTGTACTTCCCTGTTCATTAGAACTTAATTTCATTTTGCGTGACAGTTTATTTTCGGAATGCGTTACTTACTATATTCTCAGGCCTTTGGCAAACTTTGGCTTGCTCAGCTGAAATGCACAGTGGTCCCTAGGTGGTGGCATTTCTGCTGTAACCACTGCGTTGATAGTTGAAAGTTGACGGTGAAATGAGATTGTATAAAAATGTAGAATTTTCAAGCAGCACATGGGAAGTGGAAGTACGGTACTGTACTTCTTATGGGAAGATATGTATGAGCATTTAAACACGATCAGCTTAGTTAAAGTGTACTGTGTTTACCTGCACTGAATTTGTAGCTTTTTTCATCTGGTGGTTTTTCCCTACCGATCAATGATCTTAGATTTTTCTTCTTTTCCTGTTCTGTGGGAATCTTGTAGTCTGTAGAAATCGTAGTTACAAATTTGCACAACAGTGCTGCTGCTGCTAGGCAGTTTGCTCTGATTGTTATTTCTGTGCCTCATAATTTTAAGCCAGCCACAGAGAAAAATCGATCAAGTCACATCAGTGTTGAAGGATCACAGCTCGTTAATTTACTTTTCCATTAGTGAATGTGGAGAATACACACTTCCTGTTTCAGCTCGGAGCTCAAAATCTCTAAAATCAGATGTACAGTAGGCTGTAAGTTAAAAGCGGCTCTTTGACATGGTCTAAAGAGATCTCCGACATCTTTATTATATATAGTAATAATGATGTGGTCCTTACACACCCACAAACACCTGCAGTTTCACTATTCGAACACACTTTCTTCACAGTTGTGACTTTTTAGAGACATCCCAGTATACTGCATTTGCAAACCGGATGGTGGAACTAGTTTATACTAGTTTGTTCATTAATAGAGCATTAATTCATTTAAATGAATAATCATTGGGCTATAAGTAGAGTAAAGAGTGTTTTTTTCCAGGAGATTTTCTTTTCTTATGTGCACACTCTTTGGCACATTAATACATGGCATATGTATGTAGTCTACTGTTTCACCACACTACTGGTCCATTGAGTAAAACATCTTGTTTTAGTAGTGTTTCGATCACCTCTACACACTCCCATACCCAGTCCAGTTTCACATCTTACGCCTCAAGATAATTTATACCGTTTTCTCTCTGCTTATGCCATGTTTCTCTGTTTATGCTCATTTCAAGGCCTGATTCATAAGCCATCATTAGAGACAAGTTTGAAATTTGCATAATTAAACAGCTTCCCTTTAAAAAAAAAAAGAAGATTATATTAGAATTATTTACTTTTGATTTAATAAAAAAATAAAAAAACCTTTATTATTTTGACTTATTTCTGCTGTATTGCACCACAGTCATGTAATTGTTTTAAGGACAAGGGGGTCTGGAGCTGCACATAACTCTGCATAACTATCTGCATTCATTAATTTGCCTCTTTCTCCAGAGGCAGTGTTGGCATGTTTTAGAAGCTTGTCGAAAGGGCATTAGGATGTGCTGATGTGTTGTGATGTTTAAGCTAATACTGTATTTAATAAAGATCTGAGTGATGAGTGATACAAATCTTTGATTAAAAAAAAAAAAAAAAACTCGATTGCCAGACAGTTACAGCTGGGAATTCCCTCCTCATGACTTTCCGTCTTTCGCACCATAAAGAGAAAATAAACATATAGCAGATTTATGAGCGCTAACCTTCAACGCTTGTCACGAATCAATCATAATTTAATAGCTAGCAGTAAAGGCAGCAATGTAGAAGCATTATTGTAATAAACTGAAATACCATGGTTTTGTCATTCGTGCATACCTGTGGGGGAAATCATCATGCGGGAGAGAGTCATAATAACCATTATATGTATTGTATGTTTCATAAGTGTCTTCCTGAAACGTCGTCTTTGCTGTTGGATGTGCAAATGTATAAAGTTTGCGAACCTATTCGTAAAGTACGTACTATTAGTTTCAGTTTATGAGCATGTCTGGAAAGATTTCTCTGCTTTGTAATTTGCAAATTGCATTTCTTTAAAACAAAGAGAGTGATTTGTGGACTCAACTGTGCTAATCAGTCCACTACTTTGCATTCTACAACAGCTGAACTGCGTTGGCTGGTGAAGGGAAGAGGTGAGATGAAAACCTTCCCTATGATTATGCATATCAACACAGAAAATAGATTTCTCAAGAGGTCTCCGGCATGGACGATGTTCTTCGCGATGTCCGTCACTTCTCGCTGCTTCATCAGCCAGCAGCTGAGCGGAGGCCAGTCTGACGGGGAATAATGTGGCTCGTTTATACCCTCACGATAATTCTCCTTAAATATTCATTGCCAGTGCTGTTTAATATGCACATCAGCGCTGATCAATTAGTGTAATTGAACTTGACCTGTCCTCATCCCTCAAGCGAAGCTCATATAACAGAATATTAACTTCTCTCCTCCTGTCCATCTCTGTTTCAGGCGTCAAAGCCGTGTTCTCAGGTCACTACCATCGCAATGCGGGCGGGTGCCACGCCGGACTGGACATGGTGGTGAGCTCAGCTATCGGCTGCCAGCTTGGCGAGGACGTGCACGGCGTCCGGGTGGTGGTGGCGACCGCTGATAAGATCGTCCACCGCTACCACACTCTGGACCAGCTGAGTACGAACGGCATAGATGAAGATCTGAAGAAACTCTTATCTTAAAGTTGCAGGCAGACTCTCTTTGACCTTTTGTATGTTTTTTTTTTTTTTTTTTTTGGGAGGGGGGGGGTGATTAGATTTGTTGGTTGTATATGAGTAGAAAATAACAAATTCTTCTTTCAACTTTCAAAGCCTCTGAACAAAAGCAGCCATTTTGTGTCAATATCCAGAAGGCATCTGAATAATAAGCTTCTGCACACAGCAGGAGAAGTGAAAAATCACTATATCTTAAGGTGTCATCGGAGTGCCGTTTCTATTCTGCATTTCAGATTCCTTAGTCGCTGTAGTGTTTTGGTCTTTAATAAGAAATAAGAGTTTTGTGGGTGTAATTTCAAAGATTAGCAATAATAACGGTCTCTCTTTTCATCTTCCGTACGTTAATCAAACATCTTGACATTTGAATCAAGCAAACGTACTCGAGAATCCCCTAATCACACTAATAAGCAAGCGGAACTAGTCCAATCTGATTTTTTTCAAAATTATTTTCTATTCATTTTATTTTTTTTTGTGATTTCATCCTCTGTGTCCAAGCCCATTACGCTCTCCCAACTCCAAGAGGTGAGAAGAGGCAATCTCCATGGCAACCATTGAAAAAGACATGACAGTTAAGACTGTTAACTTACAGACGCTTGTTCAGTCATCAGAAGCCGTCGCTGATTTCCATCTCACACTCGCAGTTTTATCCCTCTGGTTCAGAATCCACTTTGATGATTTGATGCAGGGAAGTCTTTGTCGAGTCAGGGAGCGTCTTCTCATTTCTGCTCCATCTGACTTTGTAATGTACAAACCAACCCTGGCGGTTGTGAAGGGGAACACTGCGCGCGATCAATGCACCGTGCTGCCCTAGGCCATCTCTTTTGTAACATTTTGTTTACAATACACAATACACAATAATTTATAGTTGTACCAGTCATTAGCCAGAGATCCAGTGTTTATGGAAGCACCGTTGGGAAACCTCCTGTTGGCAGATGTGTGCATAATCGCAGGAATCCAAATAAGAGCTGAAGGGAACGTCACAGGGGTTACATTAAACATTTTATTACATATTTGTAATGTTAGTACTGTTTGTTCACCTGCCTGCTGTGTTGACCTGAATAATCCTTGAAGAAATCAGTGCACTTTTCATACTTAATGAATCTGAGCCGAGCACAATGGTCCATATTGTAAAATATTATATCGTTTTTTTTTTTTTATTATTGTTGGTATGGGAGTTAAATTGATCATTTTGCCTGAGACATAGATTTCAATTTATAATATTTTTACTTTTGTTTAATATTTACACGAGATGATTTTACAGACATGTAATTATATTTTAACCTCATTATGTTTCATGTGATATTTTAATATATTTTTTTATCAGGTCTACATTTGCAATAAATGTTGTGTGCTCCAGTCAGAATGTGTCCTGAAGTACTGTTGCATTCACCCAAATCTGATTTGATCAGACAATGCTGATTAATATTCTGTAACAACATCTCTAACAGTAGCTCAGACTGCAAGACCAATCCTGGGTTTATATTAATGCGCTTTTCCGTAGTATAATACGTTTCTATAGTAACAACAGACTGGGATTTGTATCACAGACAGAAAAGTTAAATAAAAAAAATATTATTTTTAAAAATGTTTATTTAGTATTTTTTGGATGACATAACCTACTGTAGTAGGGCCGCAGATGTTGGCAGATCTGGTGACCATGCAGATAAAAATTATTAGCCCAAAAAAACTGCTGTGGAGGGCCTTTGCCAAGTGTGTGCTGAAATGTTTTTTATATCCTCATGACTGGCCATCGTCCATATGGCCATTTTATAAATGTGCCATTGTTCAGGATTTTAGTCTAGAATATCTATTTTAAAATGTGAGGGACAATCGGGATGTATTTTAAGAACTCAATTTCATTAAAGGTATAGATTTAATACAATGCTGGTCAAATCCCCGAGGCGCTGTATTGTGCCTGTAATGTCTCACGGTTCAACATTGATGACCCGGGTTGTGGTTACACAACAGTTTAGTTTGTAAAGGTGACTTTGTAAGATCTTTTTTTTTTTTTTCATTGGCGTGCTTCCTGGATGGAGAGCTTGGCATGATGAAGTCTGCATTGGAACAGAAGGGCGTTTGACATTTAGCAGGTTGCAATTCCTCGCACAGCAGAATGAACTCCCACACTCAGAAAATCAGAGCCCAACTTCCAAATCACTCATAACAACCGCCTGCTTCGCAGCCAAAACTGCCTTTGTCTCTGTGGTTTATGCTTAAACGCATGACACCGGCTAGTCTTTCTACTTAACAGGTGCGAAAAATCCTGACTGCTTCTTTCGACTCCTTGATCCGACGACCCTATTGAGTATGATTCCATCGATGATCGTTTCAGTGCATTCTGGTACAGTGCACTCAGATTTTTTTTTTTTCTTCTTATATATTTTAACCACAGCCACATGTCTGTACAGTGGTGCTTAGAGTCATGTTTGGAATACATAATGTGGAGAGAAGAGAAATGAAGACTACAGTGCAGGTGAAGAGGTCTCCACTGACTACATTCTGTACAGTGTAGAATATCAGGATGTCGGCAAGACGATAAAGAAGAAATCCACCTGGAACAGGTGCTGTCAGGTCTTATAAACCAGCTCTGAATTTTGAGCAAAAATCTGTGAAATGGTCAAATTGCTGCTGTATTTTATCACTTTCCCAGATCAAATTTTAATTAATAATGGTAGCACTCACTCATCATCTATACCACTTTATCCTGTATTCAGGGTCGTGGGGGCCTGGAGTCTATCCCAGGAGGCTTAGGGCACGAGACAGGGTACACCCTGGACAGGGTGCCAATCCATCGCAGGGCACACACACAC
>JAQQZT010000006.1:10590137-10608402 GCA_030068275.1 Clarias platycephalus | reverse complement strand
TATATATTATGTGTTTTTATTATCAGTGTTTGAAAATTGGGAAGCTCTCGTGCTTCCTGAACTTCTAGAGAATAAACTGATTTACAGTAAACATGCATGCATCCATGATAAACAGCCAAGCTTTGTGTGTGTCCTGTTTTATCCTCAGGAGCTATCTGATTAGTCGTGATATTGTAGCCTATTGTAATGTAGATCAATGCTTGTGAAACCCCTTTGAAGTCAGGGACCTCTTTAAAGAAGAAAGGAAATCCCTTTCAAAAGGCTGAAGAACAAACCATCCAATCAACCAGATATTACACTTAATTAAAATGTTATTTAAATGTGTGCGGTGATGTTCTTGTTGTTTGAGTCAATCCTGAGAGAGTCATTTCTCATGAACTTTCCACCGACAGGACACGTTCGTGACCCTTGTTTATAAAGCAACTTTTGGGTTTCCATTCCTCTAAACATCACCAACGACAGTATGGGACCCCCTGCTTGTGCTTCATGGATTCCTGTGAAACACAATTGCAAACTGTAAATATGACCTCATGCACCTGGGCGTGAATCACATACACACACATTGCCTCGAACACTTCCGCTCCCTGGTCATCTACATAACAAGAGGTGACGTAACTACACTGACACGCCTGCACCAAAAACAGCACCGAAGGAACCTGTTAGTTTGTGATGTATTCGTACATGTATAAGAGTTACAGCACAATGACAAGAGATTCTTCAGATCAGGATGTTCTTGTGTGTGACTAAAAAACCCGGCCTGTAAGTATTATATTTGATTACAGACTTGGCCTCGAGTCATGATTAAGAAGCAGGGAGCGATCCAGTGTCAGTGTGTTTGATCACCGCCCTGCGACTGAAATTCCACACCTCCGCCACGGGGGATTCGGTGTCCTGTGATAGAGGATAGAGAAGGACGACTAATTTATCATGTTAGATCTGTTCGGTCGGGTCTGTGTGAAGCGTGGCATCGCAGGGGCGTCGCTGCTGCAGGTCGGCGTGCCCGACCAGCAGACTCCCACTCCCATTCTATAGAGCTCTTTGGACGGATGTATTGATTCAGCTTGTTGCCATGGACTAGGAATTTGCTAAGCTATGTCATTAGCTTCTGAAATAGAGAGACATTTTTATTTCGTATAATATCACTGCTTAGTTTTTTGGGGGGAGGTAGGGAGTTAGAGAGTTAAAGGAAAAGTCTCCCTGAGCATCTTGTTTAGAGCTGTTGCAGATTTTTGCAAAATTCAGATTTTGGTCGTTGCATTGTTTTTATTTGATTCAGCGTCATTTAATATTTATTGTCCGATTTTTTTGCAGGTTTTATTAAAAATACTAAACCTATTGAATTTTTAGTATTCAGGTATTATTATTGCATTCAAATGCTGTGTAAAATGTGTTGCTCATACAAAAGAGCTAACCTTCTTCTCAGCACTCCAATCCAGTAGGTGGCAGTGTTGCACTAACTGCCTATCATTTCTAAAGAAGAATAGCACTATTCTCACAAAATGAGAGCATTTTGCACGTACTTTACAAGGAAATAAAAATCTGCAAATGCTGTCTTTTTTTTTTTTTTTTTTTAAGGAATTCAGTTATCTTTGACCATTTAACATTTGTAAGCTAGCCTAAATATATTTTTTAAAAACATGACTCAAATACTGATTCAAAGAATCAAATCCACCAGTAAAACAATGATTAAATTAAACAGTCAGTTTAATCACACAGCTTTGCGTATTGCATGTTAATCTTTATAATTAACATTTCATCATCAGTGGCATCCAAGATTTATCTTATAATGAAAAGCAGAGTTGAATTCTTTTATCAACATGGCCTGTCTCCACTGCGGGCTGTTTACTTTAGTGCAAAGGTTAACTTCCTCATGCATATTGCCACCTGCTGTATCGTCGAGTGTAAATGCGCAAGTGTACCCGAGTACGAAGAACAAAAATAATGTGAACGCTGGCCAGAAGGGGAGTCAGGAGAAATCAATCCTGGGCAGGGTACAAGCAATCGCACTATGTGAAAGTGTTATAAGGCTCACAGTTTGATCCGGACTCTGTCCACTTGTGAACAATAAATATTTTTATAATTACCCTGGCACAATGTGAATATTACTTTTAAAAAAAAAGAAATGAAGTTACACAGTTTGTGGCGGTGAGGGCTGGCATAAACAGAGCAGCACATCGTGACTTCTCCATGTATGTGTACATAATGACATGAGGAGTATCATGTGTAAACAATGATGGAAGAAAATGAAAGACAATAGATTGACTACATCAAATTTCAAAAGACACCTGAAAACACACCCAGACAGGTCTGTTTAGATTACATCAGTGTCAGAGATTTGGTTTGTGTTGTGTGTCTGTCAGTGATGGATTTAAAACAGCTTTAAGCAACCACACTGACAATTCGATCAGGGTTAACCATGGCAGCTCAACCAGCCAGTCGATAACTGGCATGTCTTTGATTTTATTAATAAAATTTAGGCTTTATGATAAACAATTTCTGAAAATTCCCGTTCTCAGGGAATATTATTTTAATTAGATTTTCCCCATGTTGGGAAGTCATGATAGTCACAAGTAACTTATTTCCTGATTTCTTATATTGTATTAGAAGACAGTTAGGGACCAAATGCTGAGTAAGTTTTGAAACATATGTACAGCGTTTCCCACAGACCTGAAATATACTTACAGTAGTAGCCAGGACAAAAGTGCAAACCAACAAATACTTTTGACCTTTAACACCATATTTTGATTGATTTCATATGTTTGTAAATTACTATGATCCAACCTACTTTGGCAATGAAAAAATTAAGAACTGAACACTCTTATAATATATTATTCCGGATGGAAAATATCAGTCACCACCAGAAACGGTATTATAGGACTGGGCGATACAGCAAAAAAAATTATCACAATATAATGTTTCATATAATTCAGTATCGGTAATTATTGAATATTTATGAAAGAAGACCAGTAGAATTTTTTTTTATTTAAGCACTTTATTTTAATTTCCCAACATTACTAAGGTCAAATAATTTTAATAGTCAAAAATGTGAATAAAAATATCTTGTCTCTTATGTCTTATAATAAACTAAATATAAGTGTTAAAGAGACTCTTAAACTTAATAAATAAAATGTTACAAAGTGTGTGCAATTGTAAAGTGTAAACACTGAACACTAAACATCTGTAAGATCAATAATAACAATACACAGTAAACCTCAAACTCTGTAAACAAAACAAATTATAATAATCAAATATGAGCTTTCAAGTAGAGGAACCAACCATCATTATTCACACATATACCTGTACATTGCAACATTACAAATTGTGAGCAAGAAAGACAAGCTGGTTCACTCCATCTCTGGATTTAATGCTACACAAGACCTGTACATGTGACTACATCACCCCCTGGGCTAAAAGTTCTTTCTGGGGGTGGCTGGGATGCACAGGTATTTTTTTTTTTTGCAAGCTTGTGTAGCACTACATCCAAAGAAACTAGATGTGGATGATTATGCAACTATTAACTATCTTTACTCACAGATAGCGGAGTGTAAGTGGCCAAAACACTGCAACCGAGTCCAGTTGTTGAGTGGAGCGGCTCACCCTATTCGCCCCGCTGTCACACTTGGTTGTTTTCATTTCAATTCATGAGAGCATCAGCGCATCTTTTAGTCTTTATAAAGTACTAAGTTTTGGTATTTCTTTGGCAATTTAGTACGCGATCGCGTGGGTTACATCAGTGTATCGCTTGGAGGATTTTTCATAAGGCATTGTTGCCGAGTATCTCCATCGCACAAGCAAGTTGCCACTTGGCCGGGGCGATTTTTTTTTTTGTTTGTTTTGGGTTTTTTTTGGCAAAGCTTACACACAACTTTGTTCTGGTGTTGATCAGAAGAAAAAAACTAAAAAAAGGTGAGCTGATGCATCCTTTTTGATTTACAATCTCCTCGGCACTCACTTTCGCGTGTGTTCTTCTGACATGAGTTGGTGATAACACAACGTGAGCTTATTGGCTGTTTCCTGGTCACTCGTGGAACGCTCATTCATCGGGAGATCTGACTGCTGTTGAGATTAAAGCAAGGCGCACGCTTAGTCAGCCAGCCGCATTTTAATAAAACTATAGCGCTTCATACCGAACATTTTTTTATCGTTATCGACAATGGTATACCGTCAATAAATACCGATACCGTTTTATTGCCCAGCCCTACGGTATTATCAAAATTATAATTATATATTAGAATTGTGATAATACTGTATCGGGTGGTGACTGGCATTTTCCATCCAGAATAATATATTATAAGATATATCTTATATAATATATATCTTATAATATATTATCAGAGATGGGAAATGCAAGTCACCACATGATACGGTATTATCATAATACCTAGGTGCCGATTTAATTAGTATTACGATTCTGCAAGTATCACGATTTTATACATATCCCGATATATTATATTTTTTTAGACCGTGTCACAATTTTAAGACCTTGAACCTTTAAAATATTTTTTTTAAAGTTGAGTTATAATTCAAGTTCAAGTACAAGAATTTAAATTAAACAAAAATGCTATATTTTTACTGGACAGCGCGTATCTCTGTCCTCTGCCATAACCATTATTTCTAAACAAACTTTTCAAACAAGTCACTCCTACCACACGGGATGGAAATGATTTAAAAATCGATTTTAGGGTCAGTGTGGTGATCCATGAATTCAGCACACAAAGAATTGTGCAGTGTAGAGTGACTTTTTTGTTTTCCCAGCACAACCTAGGTATTTTGATAAAGTAAATGTTTATTTTATTTTAATCAACTACATAAACATGACTGAGCTAAAGGCAAAACTTTTTAAAAATTGGTACACATAGGACAAGAAATAGCACAGAGAATGCTTGTTATGTTTGTTTTTGGTTATTTTTGTGGCCAATAGTGATGATAATAATAATAATAATTTGAGTTCTACATTTTTGCCACATCCTTCCCATATTTTAGTAAAGGTAGCAGTAAAATTTAAATGTTATGATAACTTTGGTTCTACGTGACACATCAGAAAACCCAAACGCACAGTTTGATGTCTGAAGCCTCCCCCGTCACCGTGAGATCACCAGTCCTCCCTTCTTGTTCTTTTTTTTACGGCAGCTGGCATCCGCTACATTCACTGCCTCTCGGTACACCGCTACTTCGGAGATTAAATGTAACGGATGCCAGCTGCCTCTCGGTACTAAAAACGTTGTTGATGTGAGAGGTCAGAGATCGGATTAGTTCCAGCCGATAGAAAGGAGACAGCGACTCAAATAATCACTCTTTAGGTCTGTGATGCACAAAAAAGTATCACAGAACACACAAATCAGGAGACTAGAGTTGATTGAGCTACAACTGCAGAAAACCGCCCCGGGGTCTGCTTCTGTCAGCCAGGAACAGGAAGCTGAAGATATAGTGGGCATCGGTGCAGGACAGCTGAAGGTAAGATATAAAAAACCCCTGTCTTGTCTTTAGTTGTCAGGTTTAGGTGATTGCGTGCCCACTGTAGCCTCAGTCACGTGCTCTTCGCTGTTCTTGTTGTATTGTTCTTGTTGTATTGTTCTTTACATTGTTTATATGGAAATTTATATACAGAGAAGGTTGCCATACGTTCCTCTTCGATTCTGCTGACTTGAAACTGAAAGACTCGAGCTTAAAGACTCGGCACTTGATTTGGTCTTTACATTATAGAACGTCTCATAAATAGGTGATAACTGATTAATCAGGATAGTTTTTTTATTAATTAAAAGTAATGATGGACAAATCCTGAAATAATTTGACCTCTTTATACTTTAGTCTATCTCCTAATTACTGTTTTTCTGTTTAGTTTTTCTGAATTTTTTTATCAAAAATAAAATTAGCTATCATTTTACCCTTACACAAAACGTATCATGGTAATACCATCAAAACTACTATGATTATTTGGCCACTACCATAATGGTACAATTATATGTGCTGTGACAAGTACCGTGGTACTATTACTATAATTTGTAAAGTACCATGCCTTGTACCATAACTCATACCAAAAATAGCATTTCCAGTACCATGGTACATTGCATACACCGTGGTAAAAGTGAACATACCGTGCATTACCATCATGATACCATGGTACGTTTTTGTAAGGTTACAGATAAAAATTAAGAAATATTATTTCCTTTTCATACCATCACTAGGCTGGATTAAAGCATTTTTCCAGAGTTCGTGCTTCCTGGCCCACTTCTAGATAAAGACATGAATAGTGACACGGTTCAGGACGTTGCCCTGATTTTAGAGTTTTAAATGTCACCCTTTACTCTGCAATATGAGCACAAACAGTGTTCTGATGAAGAGCAGAATGAAGCTATACTTATACACGATACAGCTATACAGACACTGTCACGATATTAGGTGAGTATCAGTTGTGATCAGAATCAGTCATTCTGTGTGAATAAACTGGATTAAATAAATGAATGAGGCTGGGAGCATGTACATGTAGGCCACATTGTTTTTGTTCTCCGTACTCGGGTACACTTGCACGTTTACACTCTATGATACAGTAGGTGGAACTATGCACCTACTTGGTTTGTGAGCCTCCATTAAACACAAGAGAAGAAGAGAACGAGAACAAGGAGGTTAACCTCCACGCCATGATTAATAATATTAATAATCCGGGGGGAAAACGTCCACAGCGACGTCCAGCGTCCAAGTGGACTCAAACCTGCTGTTCTCAGAAACAATCCTGGGGCCCTAATGTGAAAACACCCTTAGAAATGCTTACTTGATGAGATTTTAGTATTCGGTACGTCATGACAGCGTGCACTCAAGCTCCACAAGTTTGTGTGAAACCTGATGACCCATGCGTGATGAGACCTAATGAGTCAGAGACTCTTCAAAAAATAAAAGCTTCAGTAAAGGCATAACACTCTTCGAAAATCTGATCTTTTATATGAAGGAATTCAATCATGTTCAATATTAAAATTTTTAATAGTGACATTGAAATTGTACGTTTTTTTTAGTTTTTTTCCAATCTAGACTCAGACTTTTGGACTCCACTGTATTGACTCACAGAAGCAGCAGTCGGTGGTGTGATGGTTGACCTGGTTGGAATATGGCTTGTTTCATATACATGCGCAAGGACAATATCTGCCTCGAGTATCCTGCGTCTGTTCGATACATGTCCCCAGGAGATGTCCCACAAGACGCACTATGCATGTAAACTGTAGGGGTAGTTTATTCAGCAGACACGTCAAAAATGGTGGAAATTTTTGAAGAAAAGTTGCGCGATGAGGATCCCTATCCCCCCCCCCCCCCTTCATGATGTGTCTTTCCCGCTTCACAGTGACAAATATATATTGATCATTGGAAGTACGATCTTAAATGTTGACATGGAAACTAAGCTCCTCGAATGTTTGCCATGTTTGTTTACTAAAAAAACACACAGCCCCCACTGCAATCTTCCAGTAACACGTAGTATGTAGGCAAGTATGTAAACAAATCCGCTCGCAACGTTGCCGGTTGATTATGCAACAGAAAGCCATCATCTGGTACATCAACATTTGTCTATACTGGCCTGAAATACTTTTTATGTAAGGAAATTTTTACGTTTGTGTATTATCTGCCTTCCTTACAGAATGCACTGTGATAGAATGAAAGACAATAAACCTATTTTTCTACTAATTCATCTAGTGAAATAGCAGGAAATCGTTCACGGTGGTTCGTTCTGCCACTTTTTACCTCCAGCGTGCTGTCGTTGTTCAGTCAGGATTTTTACACACACTGGCCACTGCTGACCTGCGTTGCTAAGAAATTGCAGTGGAAAGGTGGCTTAGGTCCCTCAAATCTGAACAACGTGAACATACGTGTTGTGCAAGCATTAAAGTCTTTCTCCAATTTGCACACTAGTCCTATCTGAACCGTTTAGTTTGTGCCGGGTCTCTTTGTTACTTTCTCTTTGATGAACACATGGTAGTTGTTGCTTGTGTTTTTTGCAGAACAGCAAAAAAAAACCCAAAAGGGTTTGCCCTCTGGACTTGGTCTGTTCAGATTATTCAGAGCAATTGTGATATTACCAGGGTGATTAGTCATGCCTCATATTTGCCTGCCTTCTGCGCAGGGCTGTGGTCGTCCTGGCACCTAGCCCACACAAGGCTGCTTTTTTCTTTTCTTTTTTTTTTTCCCAGGCTAGATTTGACAAAATGACGTTATCCTTGGTTGCTCTGCTTAGACAAAACTTTTTTATTTTTTTATTATACTCAAGAGCTAATTTTGTTGAGTTAAATGCAGCTTAGTGGGAACTAAAACTGTGTGGAGACTTTAGCTGAAGTGTGTGGTTATTTATTTCTGAAGTTGAACACCACAAGAAAACATAGTAATAGAACTTGAACTTTGAAGAAGATCTCACACATTTGGATCCTGAGTCGAGCTCGAGCACTCTGTCCATAGCGTCATTGTTACCAGAGAAAGCCTGATGATATGGAGGTGCTATCATGAGTCTGTCATTCTTCACTACTTACATTCCAGCATGAGCCACTCACAGCTGCATGTGTACATACATTTCACATCACCTCCAAGAGCATCCTGAGTCTTCTTCAAGTGCTCGTTATTTCCTGATCCAGATCACCTTTGCTGGATGGCCGTGTCAGGTTTTATTTTCCAGCATGGTGAAAGTGTTTTATACAGTATATGAAACCTGTTCATTATATGATGGGTGATACAGCTGTTATGTTGCAGCTCCAGGGTTCTGATGTCGATCCTGAGCTCGGGTTTTTGGCTGTCGGAGTGTGTGTGCGTGTCCCGTTCAGGGTGTGTTCCCGGTTTAGGCCCCGTATCAACTGCCAGGATCTGGATAAAGCCCTTACCAAATACAATGGAATGAAAAATCGCAGATCATGTGTTGAACATGATACACGAATTGACCTGTTTTTCTTTCTTACATAAAATTGGCAAAAATGTCGTGTATATCAGTGTTTCCCACAGGACTGCGGAGTGGGCCGGCATCACCCGCTAGCACAAAAGTGGTCTACTGCACACAACAAACAGGAAATACACATCATCTTTAGCACATTTTTTTGGCAAAATATGGCACTGATTATCAGAGCATGAAGTCCTTTTAGTGCCATTTTTTGTTGTACTATATTTTTTATATATATATATATAATTGTTTCTGTATCCAAATAATAGTAATAATAAAAATAATTATAAGCATATGCACATTTTGTGAAGTTTTTGTGATGTCATTCCCATGTACAGTACCTGTTTATTGTGTAAACGCGAGAGCAGTGTACTGTGCGCCACTGGGTAATCCATCGCGGATAGCCGGGCTGATTTTTAAAAGAGGCTGGACAAATATACATCGGCGGCTATCAATATACTTTGGCGGTATAAAGTATACTATACAGTACGAGTGGAAACACTGTACTTTGTTGTAAGTGATTTTCGACATTTTGTGTACTCCCTGGCTCGTTCAGTCATGATTACAGTAGCGTGTTACGTTAGAGTATGACTTATTTGTTATGCAACAGCGACCGTGCTTACATTAACTCAGCGCTGAATAATTTTTAAGATTATAACATGATGCACAATTGCTTCATCCATCAGCAAAACAACACGGGCATGAATCAAGTGTCAGTATCACGACTCAAAAGATATGGTTTAGCCGTGTGTATAACAGCAAAATAACAGCAGTCATAAGACTACTTCTTAAAACATGTTACAAACCACTGATGTTGTGGCTGGCAATCCCAACACACAAACACACACACACACACACACACACACACACACACACACACACACACACACACCTTGTCTGTCACCACCTACAGTAATGATTGAGAAGATTTGGTTGAGCTAACAGAACACTGATTTTACAAAACTTGCCCACAGGACGTAAGAAAAGTGGCGTTCGGGTTTCAGCAAACACTCTGCTATGTTTTGCTCACATTCTTCAGGTTATTATTAACAATGGATTCCAGGCTGCTAGCATGACGCACCTGGAACTCGGAGCGAATCTCTAAGCTGCTTCCCTCGTAGCAGGGTAGCGGCTATTAGACTGAAAGAGAAAAAGCAACAGCAGATTCTTCTGGAGCACAAAACGCTCGAGTGATTCCAGACTTGAGCGAGTTCGAGGGGTGGGGGAGGGGGGTACTATTGGGTTTGGAGACCGGGATGTCATATCTAACCATTGACAATCGGCAGACGACAGAGGACATTGAAACATCCAGGCGATTTTTGGTAGATATTAAGTGAAGCTGGCTGTTTTGAAACTCAAACTCCAAACAAATACAGAGTGTTTTCTTCAGTGTTCGCTGCAAGAGCACACCCACCAAACCCACGTGTGCACGCATGTGTGCCCTGGTAGGTCAGGATGCATCGGAAGCCTTTGGAGCGGCCGCTGACGTTAAAACGCTTCCTTGCCACATATTGACTTCCCTGACGTCACCTTTTAAACATGTTGGCTCTGCTTTGTTTAGCAAGTTTGCATGCGTTGTGTAGCCAGCTCCGCTTCATATCAGCGCTTTAAACGCGAGGACGGTGAGGCTGTCAGAATGGCAGGATCTCTTTGCAGACAGATGGCTCCAGATGGCTCAGAGAAAGCACAGGCTGTACTTCCCCTTGCCATACTCAGGCATCTCGACTTCCTCGCCTCAGTACTGCAACAGAGTGTGGAGGAAAAACACACAGAAAAGTTCCATATGCTCACAGACCACAGCCACCCAGGTGATGACGAGCTGGCGCTGAAGGGAAAAAAGATGCTATCTCTGCACGAGGATTATAGTGTAGCAGGACACGAAGCTTGAGCTTTTCACAGCCGAGCCTTGCTCTCTGCCAGACGCCGATCAACTTTTGTGGAGAAGAAGAAACGCAAACTGTTTTTCCCTAAACTGAGATGCGTGTCTCGGCGTACTTCTTCTCTACTTGTGCAATCTGAGTTTTCCCCCCACTGTTCTTAACATGTTGAAAAGCAGAGTCTTCCCCCATCTTGAATAAAAACGTCATTTTCAAGACATCCATTATGTCTAATATTTAAAATGGTGGTTTAAAAAAAACAAATATTCTGTTTGTGTAATGTTCTAATCATTATAATTATATTTTAAACATATATATTGGGTTTTTTTCCCCTCGCTCAGCGTTCTTCCTTAAATAGGTCACATGACCTGACACGCACATCATGTCACTGATGCAAATGTTTCAGAAAAAGAAAGTCTTTCATCTGTTACAAGCAATGCAAACAGAGGCATGTCAGCTCAGCGGGTGAAGGAATCTTATATTTATACATCCCAGTACATGCTGAGGTAGGTTAAAGGGCAGCGTTTGTTAGCTCAGGTGTTACAGGTCAGTGTTGTATCTCTTCTATTAGGCCAGAATTAAAGGCTCTTGTGTTTACTCAGATAATTTACGGGAATCTGTCCCAGTGATGAATTTTATATTTGTGCTTGTTTACTGTAAACTAGGAATTGACTTAAAAATGTTAAAAATGTTTGTCTTCCGGTTGTGTTGCCTGTGACCGATTTTACTTTTATAAATTTTGTATTCGATTAGATGAGTTTTTTTCTTCTTTTCTTCTTTTTTTCTTGTTAGTGTAGATTGGATAAATTATGTCAGGTCACTTTGTCTGATCGCTCGCATTTTTAAGTCAAATGAAAAGCTGGTTTCTTTTAGTATTAGTATTTCTTTAAAAAGAGAAAGGAACAAGGAACATATTGGTCATTTAAATGTATTACAGATTAAGAGATACACCCTGAACAAAAAAAAGTTCATCCAGCCAAAAAAAAAGAAACATTAAAAATGCTGGAATTATTAACTTTATTTATACCTTTAATTATAAACTTTGTGGAATAACTGTGCTCAGGACAAATCCTGAATGATCAGAGAACTCTTAAACACATAACGTTACAGCACCTGTCAACGGTTTGGATTTAATTCAATGTTTCTTGTTTTTTTAATTATTTTCTACATTGTAGACCAATACTTGATTTTTATGAAATAACACCTATGAAATTAGATAATTAAGTAACAACAACAACAACAGGCAATTGTTAGTTTAAAACACAAAGATCAGCTGTTCTGGAACAGTTCTTGCAAGAACAGTAATGCATTTGCAAAACCCATCAAGCACCACGATGCATACTTCAGTTTGTTAGGAAGCATTTTTCTACTGATTGTTATCACTAACAAGTGGTTTTCTTCTTTATTATATTTTCACCATCAATCATAGCTTTGATTTCCACTGTTTTTTTGTTTTTGTTTTTTTTAAAAACAATGTACACTCCCGGTCAAAAGTTTGGACACACCTTCTATTTCCATGGTCTTTCCTGATTTTTATTTCTCGACGTTAGTAGGTCGGATCTCTAAAACGTGCAATTAATAGAAATATAGAAAATAATTTGTTAAAGGTCATATGTTTAGCCATTTTTTTTGGATTACTATGTCCTAATAAATAAATACAGAGTCAGGATTGTGCCATACAAAATGGCATATCCTTTTGCTTTCAGCACAGCGTGGCCAATATGAGGAACTGAATGTTCTTTCATTTTAACCAAACATACAAACATGACCGGGGAAAAAATATATCGTATAGACAAAGAAATTGCATAGAGTCATAGGATCACCTGTTTTTGTGATCTAATAATATCATTTCCATAGTCCGGTAGCAGTAAAATGTATTCGTTTTAAAAGAAGTGATCACTTTGATCCTACATGACGTATCAGAAAACCGAAATGCATAGTTTGATGTCTGAAGCCCCCCGTCAACACATTGGTAGGACTTCCGTATGAGCAGTTAGTTTCTTTTTTTAAATTTTTTTATTGGTCATTGACCAATGCTGTGTTGCAATGGATTCATGCCGCTTGAGTTTTCAGGGTTAATCTTCCTAGGTTTTTTTTTTTGTTTTTTTTTTAAAGAAACTGTGTTTCCTTTGCAGAGCATGCGCGAGCGTCAGTACACCCTTCTTATTCTTTTTACAGCAGCTCTCAGTAAACTGCTCTCATAGTAGCAGGATAAACAGGTACAGGACCAAGTATACTCAATGTGTGTGAAATATTGTGAAGTGATGCACTCATCCTTCATAGTACCCATTGTACAAGCCTCTGAAGAAAGTGTTAAGACTTGATGTGTTGGAAGCAGAAAAATGGGCAAGTGGCAAAGTGGCTAGACGACTGGGTCAAAGTAACTCGAAAACTGCAGCTCTTGTGGGATATTGCTGGTCGACAATAGTCAGGACCTACCAAAAGCAGTCCAAGGAAAGAAAACCAGCAAACTGGTCATAGACAACTCATTGATAACACACATGAGGAGTATTTGCCTCAGATGGTCAGGGCAGTTTATGGTGGTGAGAGTTGAATAATGTTATGGCTGATTGGTGTAGGAAAGTACCTACACTTACTAACAGCAACCTTCAAGCACTCGTCTTATTTCTGAAAAGTTTAGTAAGTAGTATCTCTGAAACTTGCACTGCTCTATTATTTCACAGCTTTAAGAGAACCAGCACAAGGCGGTGTGGTCATTAACCACAGGAGCTGAATGCGAGTTATTTCTGCTGTCCATGACTGCACTTTATTTTCTCACCTTGGTTTCAGGTCGGAACGCTTTGCTCTTTGCTGTTGATGAAAGCGTTACCAGCTCCAGTTGGGTTCTTGTTATTTTGATTAGATCAATGACCACAATGATTTACTAAATGTGTGGTTTTGTGAGTGCTTCTAATGACCGAGTTGCTTGCAAACCCAGCTGGCATTCTGGTTTATTTACCAGTCCTAAACATCTGGATTTCACTATGTACTGAGTATTTTAGGTAAGGAAACTTTTAGAATAGCAGTGGTATTCATAAAAGAGGAATGAAATATCATTGATTGTTAGATGAAACACCATGGAACTAGAGGGTGTGTCCAAACTTTTGACTGGTAACGTATGTTATTCACAATCAAGCATACATATGAACAACAGAGGGCAGAGGACACCCAAAACATTATCTTTAAAACCAGCAATTAAAATTTCATCTTGCAAAACCCAAGAGAAGAACAGTTGCATTAATTATATCAAACAAGGAACAACAATAAAAATAAAGTAATATTTCCTACCAATGGTTACTTGAAAACAAAATCCATCATTCTTTCATTGTGAACGCATCAGAAAAATTAAGATTTTTCGAGACACGAGCCACTGATTTCCCTCCTACAGCCATTTCCAATACTGGCTAGAAATAAAACCAAAGTTAGAGGTTATGACCTCAGGCACCACTGTGGAGCTCAGTTGATATTTCAGTCTATAATTTTTTCCTGGGTCAGAAACTTTGTTTGTTTATTGAATAAAATTAAATTTTTAGTGGATGGTGAACCTGTAGTATATTTGAATATAACTGTTAGCTATTGTACATATCTATATTTTTAACAGATAAAACTGTAGATTGTTTTGTATTGGTTATGATTCAGAAACACAAATGGTCTGTATCTTGTATTAGTACTAAAACAATCAAAATAATTTGCACACACAGATATTTCTTTCAACAGTCTTTTTTAGTACATTCAGGTCATCAGCTGAATTATTTTATTGCCACATGACATTGCTGAGCCTAGACCGGACCAGCTGAAGCTACCCCAGAACATAACACTGCCTCTAGAGGGCGCTATGTGTGATGGGTGCATCACTCAGGAATAGAGGTCAGTCTGCTCTCATCAGACCACATGACCTAATTCAACTGCTCCAATGTTTTATGATTAGTCTCAAAAAACCAATTGGTTTTATGGCCACCTAGCCATAAGAAAAACCACATTTTGCTGACCTCATTTCACAAACATAGTTGACAGTTCAGTATTATTCTTCCAAGTTTTAATAATGTATTGGACATTTTTAATCCAATTTCGGTAATTTCAGCAACCTCTTTAGTTGTTTTCATTGCTTAATGCAGGCCAATAATTTGACCTTTCGGAAATTGTGACTTGTTGTTTTAGCCAGACAGTGTATGTGATAAATGAAGGAAAGGAAAAACAAGCAGAAGACAGAGGATGTGTGTCCATGCTCTCTCTGAACTTCACTGAGTAAGAGTTAGGTTGTACAGTTTACTAACCACATTGGTTCATTCATTCATTCATTCATATTATGTTGAACAGACTGCATTATTTGTGACAGAAAGTGCCAATACTTAAACTGCTTTTACATTTGTTTTAGAGAATGGGTATTTTTTATATGTATTAACTAATACATACACACATAAAGGATGCTTTGTTTCTTTACTGTGCATGTAAGGTAATGAGCCACTAATATTGCCAATATTCTTACTGGTAGCCTAGTTATACCCATATTTCATCATATTCTTCATCATTTTATAACTTCTAATACGTGATGTAATGTGTTGGAAACCATTACAGAACTGAAGAAAAATAAGGAGAAATTACTCACTGTTAATTTGCAGTGTGAAACATCAGGCCACAATGTTTTTACTGTAATAATCTCTTCCATTCGAATTAATGAATGTGGTCAGGGTTTTTTTGTGTCAACAAAGGCAGCTCTAACATTTTACATTGTGCTCGATTTATTTGATGAATGATCATCTTGTTTGTGTGTATCCAGAATGTTGTATGTCCAGCTATTAAATCAGCACGATGTCAGAAACTTAAAGCAATGATACATTGACAGATTTGATTCTTTTTTTCTTTTTTTTTCTGAGGCTTGTAGACCAGTAGAAATGATTGTGCGGTTCAGTGTGGGTTACTTTTGATGGTCATGATGTAATGTTTATGGATCTTCCGTATGCCTGAAGCGATATTACAGACTTTACCGCATCCTTTTCATTGGCAAGGCAAATTCAGGAATGAAGGGAACACCAAACCCTCGCTCTCCCTCTGCTGTGTTTTAGAAATCGAATTTGCTCTCCGTATAATGCATGTTGTACTTCTGTTGCTGTTTAGGCTTACTACAGTTACATTTGTTAGATTTATGTTTTTTAGAGCTTGAATCTGATCTGAACAAATCAGTCACCTGCGACGAGAAGGTTTTGTGTCTGAACCTTTAGTGATTTATTTATAGTTGCCTGGTGGATGAGGAGAAAAAGAATAGTCCTTATCGACATTTGCAAAACATAAGCCTTTGCTGTGTTTATTCATTTTTCAGTGCTTATGCTAATGCTCATAATAATAGTTTATCATCAGATCCATACACTCCTATTGATACTAAATTTTTTGCATCGGTATTTCTTGGAAGGAAATTTTGAACAATTTTAGCTCATTTTGAATTTTTTCCCCCCCTTCTCTTTGTTCTCCATATTTGCAGAAACTGCAGGGTTCTCTGTGTTTATCAGAGACAGCAGGGGTTGGCCGTGAGCTTGCCCTTTTGTGCGGATCTCCAGGGAGTCCCTTGACTCCTCCCGGGGGAGACATGAATGCCCAGGGCGAAGCTGGCGCAGGGGGGCTGTTGGTACCGAGCCCTCAGAGCGAGGCGGTGACCCATGAGATGGAGGAACTGACGCTGCAGCCCAGCCAGAACCTACCTCCTCTTAACGAACGCAAGAACGGTGAGTCTGGCGTTAGCTACCAATAAATATTGACACCCACACATTTACTTTTTTGCTCAATTTGGAAATTGGTCATCTGGGGATAAGAACGTTGAAATTATACTGTCGGTCGTCAATAACAATAATGGGGAGGTTTTGACAGGCAGTGGAGTCTGGATAATGTGGAAGTGTAAGGCTTCCTGGTGAAGACTAATTTGTGGAACTAGGAGGTTAAAATCTGCATAGTTCATTAGCCACACTATGTGGTTGGAGTGTGACAAATTACACTTTAAACATTTATTAATCTTCCATGTCTTTTGGATATTTGCTGTCAGTGCTGTGTTTGTTTGTTTGTTTGTTTGTTTGTTTGTTTGTTTGTTTGTTTGTTTGTTTGTTTATTGGAGAGTTACTTACACGAAATATGATAAATATAGATAAACGTGTCATCAACTAGAGCAGATTTAAACGTTCCTGACAACTATTTGGCAAGCATCGCGCCCTTTATCAACTGGCAGCCACTCAGGAATGCCTCACTATCCCCAGTATGAGAGTGGCAGAGTGTCTCCGTCTAACATTACTCCGGTGCCTCTTTTGATTGACATGTGAAAACCTACAGCAGTGTTACATGCACATGAAGTAATTCACAGCTCTGTGTGGTTGGCTGTTCGTACGTCAGCATCAGATTGATGATGCTGGCCGCTTGCTCTGCCGAGGTCGCCGTGTCACGTTAGGGAAGTGTACATATTTCTCCCAGGACACTGCTTATGTCAATCATTCGGCCATAGGCTTGTACGCTTGAAGTGCCTTTTCTTTCTTTAGCGTTTTCCCGTAGGTATGCTGTATGCATCAGACAGAGATATTTTCCTCCAGATGTTTTTTGTTCTCGGACTGAAAAAGGATTTCATAAAAAAAAAAATAAAAAAAAAGTTTTTCTTTGGCCTGTAAATTTCCCAAATATAAAGAGAAGCTCAGCTCCTCAGAAGGGCATTGCAAAAGCATGAGCGAGGTTGACAGGGAGAGATGATGATCTGATGCGGTTGGTGGGAGTGTTCAAGGTGCAGCTCCCGCCTCTCTCACCCTCATAACGACGCGCACAAACAGCCATTCAGTCAGCACGATCTGCTCCGGCATATGAGAGAAGACACAAGCAGTGGATGTGGATTTGGAAAGACCATTCGGAATGTAAAGCTCGGAGGTTCTGTTTAAGCCTCAGCGTCTGAGGGACCATGGCGTGTCTGGGAGTCGAGCGCCACACTGCCTGCAGGAACGCCTTCAGCTCAGGTGCCGCCTTATTCTCTGCGCCATTACCAGATGGATATGAATTTCAGTATTTATTTATTTATTTATTTATTTATTTATTTTCACTTTTGTTTCTTCACATCTGCTTTTGCTTGTTTGATCACACTTAACTCTCCAGCGGAGCTGAGCCCACGGTAACGGATCTGACTACGGATGCTATTTAGTTTCTGTGGTATTAGAAAGATTGTTAGCGAGGAAAAAAACTATTTTATTTTGAGCGCTGCTTATTGTGATTATGGATATTTCCTCCCCGAGCAGAAAACCAAACAAAGTCAGCTGTTTAAATCCAACTGAGTCACTCGGTCAGCCCTGCATGGGATCACTCAATCCTCCGCTCAATCCTTGTGTACTAAGAAGCAATGCTCCAGGATTGTTCTGTGGGTTTGGGATCACCAAGGTGCCGCAATAACTTTAGCTGTTGTGTGTGTGTGTGTGTGTGTGTGTGTGTGTGTGTGTGTGTGTGTGTGTGTGTGTGTGTGTGTGTGTGTGTG
>JAQQZT010000006.1:10566394-10586267 GCA_030068275.1 Clarias platycephalus | reverse complement strand
GCTCTGTGTTCCCGACGCTTTGTGCGCACACACTCACCGGTATTGGGGTATATGAAAAATGAATATAATTTTTTTTTTTTTAAAACACCGGTATTCGGTATGAAAAGGTATACCGCCCAGCCCTAACGACACCTGCCGACTGCCTCTATCAGGTAACCTTTTGTCTTTAAAGCTTTCATGAATAGCTCTTTGGAGGTTGTTTGTCACCAAGTCCGGTTGGGTTGTGCACACGTAAATGCGTCTCTAGCTGGAAAATGTCGTGGAACACTGATATTGTTGTTGCCACTGGGCATCAGTCCCATTACCTAGTTTCCAATAACAAGCAAGTTGATCTTTATTAATGGCAGGAAGTTAATGAGATTTTTCCTCAGCTTCCTTTTCCGTCTCTATCTGAACATTTAACCTGAGCTGTTGCATTTTATCCTGCCCTAACGTGCATTGTTCATGACCGGGTTTGTTTATTGTGATTGAGGACGACAGAGGAAATTGTTTTTTCCATGTTGTTAACAGATTTCCTTCTCCTGCCTCTCCCCACCTCCACCCTGACTTCCTGTGCAGGCCTGTGATTGAGGGGCAGAACAGCAGCGCCACAGTTGCCATTAACAGTGCGCAAAGTCTTCCCGCTTCCATTGTGGTGTCTCTGCCTCCAGCCGCAGCAATACGCCCGAATAGCAACTTGTCGAACCGCAAAGCTGGCACACTGCCAGCCAACCTGGAGGAGATGAAGGTGATGACCTCAGTGGGGTTCATGTTGCACAAAGGGCGTTTATTTTTTATTATTATTATTATTATTATTATTCTGACGAATCCTTAGCCTCAGGTATTGTAAATGATTAATTATAGTAAATGATAATTAATTGACTGTCAAACGTTCCAAGCTCTGATTGTGCTCATTTTAGTGTTTTTCTGCTTCCGCTAATTAACCATGCTTACTCATTTAAAGAGGATATATAATAAAATATAGTACAGAACCAGGGATGAAAGGAAAGAAGTTTGTGGAAATTTGTTTTGCCAAGTCACCCAACCTTTTTGTTCTTTCCTGTAGGTGGCTGAACTTAAAATGGAATTGAAGCTGCGCGGTCTGCCTGTGTCCGGAACCAAAACAGACCTGATTGAGAGGTTAAGGCCTTACCAGGAGAGCGCCGTGTCCATTCCCAACACCAGTCCTAACGCACAGAGCTGCAACGCATCCATGGAGGTATCCAGCACCACCATATGTCTGTCACCTACTCAGCAGCGCCCTGAGACCCAGAGCGCCACGCCGCCTGTATCCCCTGCATTCTCGGACGTGAACAATAGAGAGGATGCTATGGAGGGTCAGTTGGAGACCCACTGCCAGAGCAGCGGCGGTATCGGCCAGCCAGCAGCCGTTCCCGAGGAGCAGGACAGGAGGCTGCACGAGAAAGAGCGCCAGATCGAGGAGCTGCTACGAAAGCTGGAACAGGAACAGAGGCTGGTGGAGGAACTGAAGATGCAGCTGGAGGTGGAGAAGAGGATCACACAGAACCCTGTCTCCACAGACAGTAACAACAGCATCAATCAAGCTGCTTCCCTAGTCAAAGTAAAGACTGAGAGCCCGGTTATGGCAAATTGCACACTGGCCTCGCACAGCACCCCATCCGTACTGAAGCTGGAGAAAAGCCACGTCGCCCCAATGACGGCCACCCCTTTACCCCAGTTCTTCATCAGTCACCAGGGCGTGTCGCAGGTCATCGGGCAGCCCCAGGCCCTCCTCACCGCGCAGCACACGGGGACACAGATCCTGCTGCCGGTCTCTCTACCCAACAACACCGCTACAATCCAGCTCACCAATTCGAATGTCAAACTACAGGTACTCTAACTATCAAACAAGGCTTCGGTGGTGCTTACCTTTCTAAATCTACACCAATGTGGAAAAACACCTGGGTTAAAGCTGTTGTGCTGTTTACATTCATGGTCTGTTTTCTCGGTGTGCGTGTTTATAATATCTGCGTTCTGTTTGACAGCCAGTCCTCCAAGCAGCTGTCTCCCCTCAAGGCCAAGGACTGATCCAGACCACTCAGCTGCACTCCACTCTTCCTGCCAAAGCAGAGAGCTCCTCGGCACAGCCTGTCAATCACAACAACATAGTGCAGGTGACTATTTAGCAGACAACGTCAATTCCTCATGTCGATTACCTAATCGGCATGACATGATCAATGCTTCTTGTGTATAAAGGTGAATTGAATGGTGTAAAAGAATTGATGGACATTTTCATGCAGTAACTGCGGCACTGGAGCACTACAACAGTCGTGATACTTGTTTATGCGAGCGCAGATTCATCAAGCATATAATTAAGTACCCTGTTCATCTGTCAGATGGTAGAAGAGGGTTGGCTGTGGGCCTTATATTCACACAACCAACAAAATAAATCACAAGCGCTGGCCAAAAACTATTTCATAAAGGCTAGGCTGCGTGTTTTTGCGTTGCTGTTGGACTGGTTTGTGTTACATCATCGCTGTCTGTACATGACAAACATTTCATTTCAGATTTATCCATTTAAACCAGTAAGCACTGTTTTTTATTAAAAGTTATGTTCTACAACTTATTAAGAATGTTAATAACGATTAACCGAGTGGAAATAACGTGGAAGGGAAGGTAGATCGGTATCAGAGAGAGCAATCAAGGCAAATGGAGGCCTCAGGATCAGGCCGTGGGAGAGAGAAAGAGAGGAGTCGTCCTTCAGCAAGATACCAGAGAGTGGTCTTATTCCACAGACGTCTTGGTGTCTGATGTAGCTGTGCTAAAGTTACCCGAGTAATACCAGAAGATCATCGCTGCCAAACGCACAGTGAGCGAGCGAGCGTGCCTGTGGTGGCTCATTTTGTTTATCTGTCTTGTGTGTAACTAGATCTTGAGGAAAAAAAAAAGACAAAGAAGTGCTGATAGTGCTTTCACTGACATCCCTGGCGAAAGGATGTGCGCCATCATTACCATCTACTACACTACCACATGCCCTTAGATCCTTCTTCACCGAGCATTTTCTAATGATGGCATATTGGAGTGGTTAGCATGAGGCATATCTGGAAATGCTCAAGAGAGTTTCTTTCTGTTAGTAATTTATGATGGTCTGTTTTGTCTTATGGTGTTTTGTTTGTGCAGACCCTGCCTTTGTGCAGCTCAGGTGGGGCTACTTTCCAGTTCGGTGCCAGTGAGAAGCAGGCAGGTCTGGAGATGCCTCGCTGTTTCCTGAGCAGCTCCCCAGATAATACGCTGTCTGCTCAGACTTCCCCAGTTGCGTCTTCACTCACCAACGGCCCCTTGAATAAGGTAACAGACATGCCACTATAAGCGTGTAATGTCAGCGCTCAGGTTTTTTTTTGCATTGCGTGTAAGTAGCTGTGTTGTGTTAGTCCCCCTCTCAGGTCTCGCCCGCCTTTATCCTGCCATCTCCGCCGTTCAGTCACGCCCCTAAGAGTCGAGAGCCACCTCCCTACGAGGACGCCGTCAAACAGACGCGCAGCCTGCAAGCAGCGGCCATCACACAGGTCTCATCTCACATTTATATGCACCACACTTCAGAGTTCATCTGCTGCTATTACATATTACTTTGCTATTGTGTTTTTATTACCTAATTTTTTTTTTTGTGCGATTCAGCTTCCGACAGCAACCAGTCAGCAGATGGATGATTTGTTTGATATTCTCATTGAAAGTGGAGGTATGTGCTCTTGGCGTGCTCATTTGTCAACCTGAAATCCATTAACTGTGCCTGTTGTGTGTGTATGATTCCCACAAGCATGAGAAGACCAGGAAGAGGCCAGGTTTACACCAAAGTAACTTAGAATTAAAGTCTAAGGGTATTGCGGTCTGTGTAGTTTATGACAAACATTCACAGCTGCATATAATCTGCTTTGGATGAGATGGATATAAGATCGTTTCCTACCAAGGCTGCTGCTTCAGACACTGGAGTGGTGCCGCCTTAAATGTCGAAATCGATTATGAGAATTCAGTTACCAAGTCAGGAGGTGATACCTAAACTATATACATTATTATATCTAGATATAGCTATATCTAGATAACCAACCTGAGGAGCAGTAATCCAGCCCCACTGTCTGACAGTTTGATAAAGCAATAATAATATGTCAAAAGATAAAAATGTATGGTTTTGATGTACTGAAAAAAGAACATCGAGACCAAATATTAAAGATAATTAGACAGAATAATAATTAGACACCGGCTAATTGTGTGTGACACCGGCATGACACTGACACACATGCACGTTCCATCATGACAATGCCTTCGTACACAAAGCGAGCTCCAAGGAAGAACTTGTGGAAGAACTCCAAAGACGAGATGGTCTCATCTAAGATTAAGGTTCAATTATTAAGATTCAGTTATTACAAGATGGGTGTAATGGTCACGTGTCCATAAACTTTTCGACATGTAATGTAGAACACTATTAATCCAATAATCGTATCATTCTTCTAAAGTCATGGAGGAAATCACGAGGTATCTCAAGGTACATATTTTATATGGATACAGTTATGATCTGCACATCCAGTAAGCTGTTTCCAAATATCTTCCACTAATAATTGACAACAGTATTGTTTTTGTATGAATTCACCAACTCAAAATGTTGAGTAGAAAGTTTTAATAATTGTGTGCCACACTTGTGTTTAACCCAGTAGAAACAGACATGTTATTTCTCCACACTTACAGAAATGAGGAAGTTGCTAGGGAACTGTAAAGAGCTGTGACGTACTCCAGTTATTACTGTATGCTATTGATGTAAAATGTCAAGCACTTTTGCTACAGGTACAGATCAGATTGAAAAACGATAATAATATTGTTTCAAAGGGTTCCGTTGTGAAACTACAGTGTCCATGTCATGTTTTTCTAGATCTCCAACCTTGTGCTCTTTGTCCCTGCAGAAATCACTCCTTTTATTCAGCAGGAGCCTTCGGCGCCTAAGCTGATGCCAGTCACCGCCAGCATCACCACTTTACCCGTCAACACCGCCCTGTCGAGGCCGCCTGCTCAGGTGCAGATGGCGCCGCCGCCGGCGCTGCTGCCCGATCCCATGCCCAGCCTGGCTTCTCTGGCTTCAGACAACCAGCTGGAGGCGCTGCTGGAGGGCACGCTCGGGGGGGTGGGTGTGCCAGAGCACAGGACTCTGGGGCTTCTAGAAGAGCTGCACAACCAGTTGCTGGAGCAACCCCACTCCCCCATGGACACATCTGAATTGAGCTTCAGTGAGCCGTCTGCACACTTGTCCTCCTCTTCCTCCTTCAGCCTGCAGGACACAGGCATGGACAGCATGGAGTGGTTGGACCTGACCATGCCCAGGCCCAACGGACCCCTCGACCCTCTCGGGATCGGCTCCGATTTCCTTGACACGCACGACCTGCAGCTGCACTGGGAATGAGAGCACTGTACACACTCCTTGTCTCTTGTGAGCGTACACACACACACACACACACACACACACACAAAAACACTCCTGTAATTGGGCTCTTGCAAAACAGAGAGGGAGGGGATTAGTTTATTCATAGCAGTGTGTGTCTGCATGGGGGTTTGTGCAGGATTATGTCTCTCCTCTTTAATAAGTCACACATTCGCTCAGTAGAAGATGTGAGAGGTTCCCCCTGCTCGAGAGGCAGTAATGCACTGCAGTTCGTCTCATTAATCATTCAGACTAATGTCCTAATATGGCGCTACAGGAACAAAGGGCCTTCCATGATTCTGATGCAGACAAAGTTCTGTTCTCTGTGCCATCTGAAGAGGGATCGCATCATTAACAGCCCGATATCATTCTTTTCATAATCATGTGCCATTGACTGGACAATCTAGAAATACCTTTGTGACCACTTTAGACGATTCGAATCAGGACAGGATCCTATTCCAGGCACTTGGACACGTTCGATAGTAAACACTAGTCAGATTACTGCACTGACACAGTTAGTCTTTTGATCCTCAAGAAAAAGAAACTGACTTCAACCATAAACCCAAGTTCACCTGTTTACTAGACACCCCGTGTACTTAAACTGGGTAAATCACTGGGTAGATTCCTGAAGCTTTGACAGCGGTTATTCAGAAAACTCACATGCTGTGTCAAGCCATTCTTGTGTGCAGGTATTTTTTTGTGTGCATGTACAGGAGGGTGTGTGTGTGTGTATGTGCGTGCAAGGAAGTAGTGTGTCAATAAGCGCATATGTGGAATGTCGCCTGATGTGCCAGGCCAGTGCTGTAACAAACCGCAGAGCTTGTACGTACATATAGTGAAGACGCATATATAACATTAAATGCCGTGCGGGAAGGTGTACATATTCGTTCGGGGGATGGAACGACCTCCGTGCTCATGTATCGAGTATGCAGGTGTCTCTCTTCAGACCAAATTCAGCTCATGAAGGTTCTGCTTACTAGCCGATGTTTAGCAAACGCTAAACTCTTTAGTGCTGTTGCACTTCTAGGACAGGAGTGTGTCGGCCCCGCTTGAGGAAACGAACTTATGAGAGCCGACACTAGGAGCAGAGGGCGTTCATGTAGCCCTCATTCAGAACTATAACTTCTATAGACTTGTTGTCTTTCTTATTTACACAGGGTTTGATCATGTAGACTCTTTGTGCATCTCTTAGTGCCTCTGATTTGCTTCTTTTCAAGTTCTCAGATGCACCTGGGCCCTGGCTAAGCGCTTGGGCTATTATTTAAAGCTTCACACTGTTAAGGCCGTTTCCTTTTAACTCTTAGACGCAAGGTCCAGGTGACTCCATTTCCTTTTTTCCTAAGCAATGAGTGTTCAAGATATTCCTGCTCCGGATTTTCCTAGCATTATGACATTGCATGTTAAACCTTTTTGGCAGCTTAGTGGCAATTTAGTAGGCGAGAAAATGATATTTTCTGGTTAGTTAATTTCCTCTGAAGTAGTGCTTTCACGCACCCATTCCTACACAGCCTCACCATTGACCATTTATAGATCCTGTAAAGGCACCTCCTCTGTTTTGTCTGCACTTTTCGATGAAGTCTCTTTGTCCTATCGTCTGTGCCACGTTTTCGTCTTTGTGCGCGCGTGCATGGGTGTGTGTTTGTGTGCGCGTGCTGGTTGTTGTGTCCGTGTTCCTCTTGTCTGTTCATGTATTACTGTGCCGCCATTCTAATACCGCTCTGCGCACAGTAAAAAGAGCAAAAAAACAAACGTGGCAGCCTAAGTGAAAATATGTATGTGATAAATAGAAAAGAAGAAATACCTCGGCAGCATGCAACTACAAGTGCTTCTGTGACCTATGTGATTTTAATCAGCTTAAAAACACTTTCTTTACAAATCTGCCTTTAGTTCAGTCGCAAATCGCACTTGCTTCTCAAGCCGGGTTAAACCTCTGAGGCCAAACTCTATTTATTGAGTTGTGTTTATCTAGAGTGGCCTCAGCTGTACAGGAATGTTCTTCTACATCTAGTTTGATGTTCTCAGCAGCTCTAAAAGAAACGTTGCCTTTTTTATTCTTTTTTTTATTTTTAACCATCGTTTTGTTTGAATCAGTGACTCGATGTTAACCTCAGTTAGAGGCAATAACTGACTGCTGGCTCGACAATGTGTTTGAAGCTAGTAACAGTTTGTTTGGTCCAAATTTGCTTTAAATATGTCAAAAAGGCTGTATGGCACTTTTACCCATGTACAGTGATGAATGTTTCATCCTGATTAAACAATCATTTGCATCTGATTTGTACCTTCACAGATACAGATTTTTTTGTTGTTGTTTTTTTTTTTTTTTGGAAGTGTGATTTTTATCAGCCATCTTGGTTTTTGCTGTTAGCTTGGATGCTTTTGATCAAAGCGGCATAAGCCTAAGGCTCCTGCATCTTGACTTCGTACTGTTCGCCCCACACACCGACCAAGTTGTGGCCTCTTCAGTAAACAAATGATGCCAAACATGAGTCTCATCTTATAGTTTGTACAGTAATTGCAGGCTGTAGATCTGGGAATGGATTTATTTAAGTTGTAATGTGTTTCACTGACACGGCCTGATTTTCAGTTCACTAATGCCTGATATGAGGTTAGGAACTGACACTGTATAAGTATAAACATAATTAAATAATTACCAAAGAGGCCAAATAAATAATGCATAATGCCATTGAATGTTAAGTGGTTTTTTGAGTTGTTTTAGAAATGTACTTAGTGAGTCGACTCAAACTGTAAAGTAGTCTAACGCTAAAGAAGTTCACTTTGAAAGCTTGTCAGTACAAAGCTTGAAGAGGCTAGCGTTCCAGTCAATGCAACATTGACAAAAGGACAGCAAAGCAATAACTTCATCCTCTTTAATTTGATATTCGAGTACTGTAACGTATGCAGTATGTGGTAAATCTCAGCACATTGCCTCGGGCTTAGTACGTTCTGTTTGCATTAATGCTTAGTCTGTTTGAGGATACTAAAGCTCAGCACAGATAATAACAGTTAGCCTCCGGGACCCCGTGCAGAGCACTTGAACTAGGCAGCTGGCCGATCAACACTTATTATTTTTTGTTTGTTTGTTTTTAAAACACTTTTTAAGCAGACCATTTTCTCCCTTTTTTAATCCAGTGGTCTTGTGGAGCCAACCCATTATTCATTGCTTTTATTTTATTTTATTTTATTTTATTTTCGTACAGTTGTTAGTCGTTTTAATTGACCATTCGGCTGGTCCCATTTCCTACTGCTGGACTTTATTTTCAAATGTAATACTTTTTATCGACATTGTTAATGTGTAAAGTATCAGTGGTGACTACACTGGGTGATAAACCTGATGACTACCACTTCTCTACATCCTCCTAACGGAGGAGCACTCATCATTTGTATGCCATACGTTTTGCACATTGTGTACATATCTGAATGGATGTAATACATATTTTTATACATGTTTAACGCATCCATGAACTCTATTTTGTGAATAGTTTTAAAAGATACGAGTATACATACGCTATGTGTCAGTTCACTTTGCTGTATTGTGAACATACTGTTGTAGAGAATGTTTCAGAATCTCTTAAATATACCAGAGGAATGAAATACAAGAAGTGTTTCTGTGGGTTTTATTGGTTGGATGGTTTGATTAACAACAGAGACCTACTTACAGCTTAGAACAAAATGATGCAGAATATATATATATATATTCTGCATCATTTTATTTTAATTTTTTTTAAACACTGTTGGGTCTAATCCTATTTGTTCTGTTGGTGTGGTCATATTTATAGAAGCTTTAAAGGCTGCACAGACAATATGTCTTGACCATTGATTAACCAACTCATTTGCTGCCTCATTTGCCTTTACTGTAGTCTGTTTATTTTGTACAGAATCCTGGCCTTAAAATCCACACACAGATGATATGCCAGATATAAGCGCATATAACTTCTTATTTTTAGATAAAGAGCATTTAGTAAGCATTACATCATGTAAAAACTTGCAAGTAAATGTTTTGTTTGGATTATACACAACATAAATGTGTGAATGTCTGAATTTATTTAAAAGTTTTACGATAATACTGAGATACAATATAGTTTTCTTGATGTTTGGAAATTTAATATTCTCCGATATGAAATATGCAACGAACAGTAAATCTATAAAAAGATTTTTAAAAGTCGTATCGTACAGGTCAGTGTGACAGCGGCGATGGCTGTAGTTCCAGTGGACACTTTTTAGATCCGAGGGACGATCTGAATTTCCGTGTGACAGGAGGGACAAAAGTGGCCGATGTCTTTAAAATAGTTCAGAAAAAAGGGCAACAGGCAGCATCCACCAACGCAGCTGCAAACAATGGGTGGAAGGTTACATACACTTAAACACTAGTATGTACAGTATGCAAAGGAACTTACTTTCACTGTGTTCAAATGAAAGGTTAGTACTATTGAGATTTCTTTGCAATTGATCAGCTCGGTAGAGACACCCTTTCCTGACTTTTATTTGGATGAAGAGACTCACCCCAGCAATGTGCAGAAACAGCAGAGGAGAAAGGATGTTTGTCCCACTTTGTGCTGAACCTCGGTCATCACGTGCTGCTGGCAGGTAGGACACTTCACCATGGCTGGAGAAAGTGACAGGTCGTTGACCTCCTTCACCTCTGTGGCAGGAAATAACAGTTGAGTCTCTGTGTTACTCTCATTTGATAAGTATTTGACCTTTTTAGGTGACATTGCAGTACCTGGAACAGGTGTAGAGGAGCTCAGCTCTTCATCACACGAGTTCTGGACTGAAATGTGAAATGACATTATTACATAATGTTCGGGTAAGAGGATTGCATCTCTAAAGTTAGAAAAGGCATACAGTCTAAAAGTAATCGAATCATTTTCTCCGTGCTTGAATATTTATATATTGTACTTTTTGTGCTTTTATTCCTGGAGGTGTTATAAGTTTTGTTGAAAATTGTATTACCAAAAAAAATGAGTACATTTTAGATTTTGCTGCTTTCTCATGGCATATTTTGGACACAATAAAAACACTAACATACCCATCATAACCCTTCTATTTGAACACAGTATTTGGCTTCTTAAATCCTTTCTTTAAGGTTTTTATAATAAACTGCCTGGCCAAAAAAAAAAAAAAAAGTTATACAAATTAATATTTTGAAATAATGCACAATGTGGTGTCTACGTCATTCCTAACGCTCCCAGAACCACGTTTTTATAATCTTTTGCTAGGGACGAAAAACTACATGTAGTCCAAAGTCAAATCTTTATGCTCCCGAACAAATTGTAGCTTTTTTTCTGATTAGTCTCACTAACAAGTGATTTTCTGATGGCCACACAAGAAAACTCTGTGTATGAAAAATACTTTTATTTTCACTATTAAACATAGCTGTGATTTCTACTGTCGATGCAACTTCTCCAAGCTTTTAAGTGATTCTTTTCGAGCCACTTTTGTTCTGTAAAGTTGACAGCAATGTTCACTGCCTCCCCACCTTACCTTGATGCAGGTAAATAATTTAACCCTTCTGAACCACCATTTTTTTTCCCCCCTCATTTTATTAAATTACTTTTTTTTTGGCCAGGCAGTGTGTTTATTAATTAGAAAGTCTTGTTCTTGCAGCATGAGACATGAAAAAAGCATACAGATATATTCAACACCACTCAAACAGGACCGGTTAATGATAGGGAAAAATAATTATAATTATTTTTTAAAAATCTTCTAAGAAATATTAAACGAATTTTTTTAAAAATGTCACTATTAAATGTGAGATGTAGTAAGGGAATGCAATTGCAGTCATGCAGCACACAAAGTCTTTCGTCACTCTTTCGTCACTCTCAGGGCGTGGTTTCCTGGAAATCTTGTGGACTAATTTTACTCCCTGAATTTTTATTTTTGATGATCACTTCATCCTGGTCAGGGTTATGGATGACGTATTTCAGCTATACATACTAGTATATTATAATAATTATCAAGATAATGATACACAAAAACCGCACCCTTTAACAATCAATCTGGAAACATACCATTAGCAGACGACTCCTCTGTACTTTCTGTGATGGAGTTTTTTCCCTGCAAAAACTCCCTGTTCATCAGCTCCCTCTTTCTCTCAGACAGTTGGTGTAGCTCTCTTTCTATCTGCTCCAGCTCGCATAGTCCTTGGTCCTCTTTCGGCTTAAAACTTCCTAAAAGTAGATACTTTAGTCATGTGGAACTAAAACACAATCAGGGCTGGTTGTCACATGTTCAGCATACCCGTGTTTAATATTGGTTAATGACAAACCTGTTTAAATGTAATCTGAAACACATACAGTAGCATTCATTCATCCCTTCTTTTCAGTAACTGCTCTATCCTGGTCAGGGTCACGCTTGATTCGGGGCCTCTTCGTGGAATGCTGAGAGCGAGGCAGGAAAATGTCCTAGATGTGACATTCTGTCACCCAGCTTCATGCCCTCGTGCATTCACGCACTTATTTATACCCAAGGACAATTTAGCATAGGCAAAGCCATGTACTGGGATGCAGATTAAAAAAAAAAAAAAATAGAATTCCAGGGGAAACCCACACAAACATGGGGGAAGATTATAAATGCTTGCACAGACAGCAACCTGACCCTAGACCTTTTTGGGGGTGGAAATGCTACTTACTGCTACCTCACCTGCCAACTGCGGTATCATTTAACAGCATTACTTAAACAAATAAATATTAATAGGTGAAGCCTATTATGTGAGCATGAGTCAACTGAGAACGTTTAAATTGTGACATGAATTAAAATGTATATTTTCTACAGTAATCCAGACACTTTAAACATTGGAACACCTTAATTGACCAAAATGTACTTTCTATTCAGTTAAAAGAATTATAAGCTTTTGTAACACGTTTTTTTTTTTTTTTATTGCAAAAAGTTTTCATAATAAAGGTTTGATTCATCTTTCTAAGGAGAAAAAAAAAGGACTCAAATACATTTCCTTATCTCATACATCTGTGTTAGTCATGTGCGAGAAAGGTTACCTTCTTTGAAGTTGTTTTTCATCAGGAACTCCTTCAACTCCAGCAGGAGCTTACTTCGACGCACGAGCTGCTGCTTTCGAGTCGTGATGTACAACATCTCTGTAGAGACCATCTCCATTTGGTCCTCTTCATGTACCACGAGTGTCATTTTTCC
The DNA here is from genome assembly GCA_030068275.1 of Clarias platycephalus. Classification (NCBI taxonomy): domain Eukaryota; kingdom Metazoa; phylum Chordata; class Actinopteri; order Siluriformes; family Clariidae; genus Clarias; species Clarias platycephalus. The sequence continues at coordinate 10,573,720 of JAQQZT010000006.1, read as the reverse complement.
TTTGTGTTCACTGCCAAACCAAATCCTGATGTGAACATCCAGTGAAACATCTGTCACATATCTGTAAGCTTTCTCACCAAGCCATTATACACTATTGTGTATAGAATATAAACTAAGAGCTATGTTAAAACTGTCCCAATGTTGGCTTATTCAGATGGTCTCTGTGGAGCTCTCTCTTTCCGAAATCAAACATGCAAATTAATATAGAACAATTCGGTTCTCTATGCTTTCCTGTTTATTGCACTGAACAGCCTGCTTTAAATATTTTACCCACACGATTGGTGCTTGATCATCTTTAAAAGCATACTAGCTAAGGCACTGGAGAAAGAAACTGAAATAAATTGCAGCATTACCAGATGATTGCACGATGTAACAGCATGTGCTTGTGTCACTCCAGATTAAGCCTGTCTTAATAGTCAATCTTTAAAATAACTCTAAGCCCCCCACTCCCCCCCTCTACTCATCAATTTTAATAACAAATTCTTGTCACTGTTTCATCCTGATCGTCTGTTGTGATACCCGACTGCTTACAGGATGAAGTCAGTTATTTTCATTTGCTTGAATTGGCTTCCTGATTTTGTCATATTCATGTGGTTAACAGGTCTGAAACAACACATACACTCATATTGGAATACAAGCTTTAAGAAACATTAAAATCAAATTTTAATTGTCACATACACAGGATGATATGCAGAGGAATGCTTGACCTAAAAATTTAAAAAGAAAATAAAGTATTTAAATAAAGAATATGAAATAAGATTATAATGAGAAAAATAGAGTATAAAAAAGAAAATGTTAAAGAATAGAAAATATGAAATAAGAATATGATACTAAAAATGATACAAATATAGAAAACTTTTGGCTGTAAAAGTGACACTATGTACACTATGGTCTATTAGTTTCGGAGTAAAAATTTGTTTACGTGTTTGTTTTGTCGGTAATGGTGTCAGTGTGTGGTCTGGAACCTGTGCCGTATGTCTTTGAAAGTATTTGCATAGTCAAATCTTGTACATGAAATGGGAAGGATGAGCAAAGCTACCCAGAAGAGGAGGGGACTGTTATTCATAATTTTCAATAGAGGAATGGTGCCAAATTCCTGAAAAGATTTTAGCTTGATAAGCCTTTGTCATAGAGCAGATGCAAAACATTCAAGACTTTATATACAAATACTGTTTTGGTGGTTTGCTTGGCTATTTGTTTACACTATTTACATCATTAAAGTTTCTTTAGAAAGTATACAATTACGTTGAGCAAATGGTGAATGTCCAGTGCATCCAGAAAGTATTCCCAGCATTTCACTTTTTCTACATTTTGTTATGTTACAGCCTTATTCCAAAATGGATTAAATTCATTATTTTCCTCAGAATTCTACAAACAATACCCCATGATGACAATGTGAATGAAGTTTGTTGGAAATCTTTGCAAATTCATTAAAAATGAAAAGCGAAAAAAATCACATGTACATTTGTATTCACAGCCTTTATCATTACACTCAAAATTGAGCTCAGGTGCGTCCTCTTCCCACTGACCAGATGTTTCTACAACTTGATTCTAGTCCATTTGTGGTGAATTCAGTTGATTGGACATTATTTCAAAAGAAACACGCCTGTATATATATAGGGTCCCACAGTTAACAGTGCATGTCAGAGCACAAACCAAGTCATGAAGTCACAGGACTTTCCTCTCAGACAGGACTGTATCGAGGCACAGGTCTGGGGAATGGTACAGAAAACTTTCTGCAGCATTGAAGGTCCCAATGAGCACAGTGGCCTCCATCATCTGTATATGGAAGAAGTTTAGAATCTTCAGGACTCTCCCTATTGCGGGCTGCCCGGCCAAACTGTGCAATCAGGGGAGAAGGGTCAGAAAGGTGACCAAGAACCCAATGATCAATTTGAAAGAGGTCCAGTGTGAGGTTCAGAGAGAGAAGAACCTTCCAGAAGAACAACCACCTCTGCAGACCAATCAGACCTGTATGGAGAGGCCTGTAGAGTGGCCAGACAGAAGCCGCTCCTCAGTAAAGGCAAATGACAGCCACCTGGAATTTGCCAAAAGCCACCTGGAGGACTCTCAAACCATGAGAAACATTTTTTTTTTGTTGAAGCCCCTTTAGAACCAGTTACAGCCTCAAGACTTTGAGTATGATGCTACAAGATGGTTGTTCTTCTGGAGCGTTCTTCTCTCTCAACAGAGGAATACTGGACCATAGGATTCTTTGTCACCTCCCTGACTAAGGCCCTTCTCCCCCAATCGCTTAGTTTGGACGGGCAGCTCGCTCTAGTGGTTCCAAACTTCTTCCATAACCTTAAAAAAACCACTTATCAGTGGGGTTAATTGCAAAAGCTTCAGTTTGCTAGGGAAGATAAAGAATAAGAATGAACTGTAGAGAATTGGAAATCCAAAGTGATAGGCTCATTGGGGTAAAAAGAGAGGCAGATGAAATGATGCACCCCTCTGATGCTTAGTGCCTATTGTACAAGCCTGTAGGGGCAGTGCTATGATCTGGGGTTGCTTCTGTTGGTCAGGTCTAGATTCAGCAACGTTATGTGCCCAAAAAATTGTCAGCTGACCTGAATATACTGAATGACCAGGTTTTTTCATCAATTAATTTTTTTTCCTTCACTGATGTCACGGGCATATTCCAAGATGACATCGATGCCAGGTTTCATCAAACTCAAATTGTGAGAGTGATTCAGGGAGCATGAGATATCATTTTCACACATGGATTGGCCACTTTGAGACCCATTGAGAATCTTTAGGATGTGCTGGAGAAGGTTTTACGCAGCGGTCTGTCTCTCCCATCATCAAGACAAGATCTTGGAGAGAAATTACTGTGACTGGTCTGAAATAATAAATGTTGTGACATTGCATAAGCTAATGAAAATGATGCCAATGTGGGCGGGCAGTGTACATGACCCAGTGTAGTCGGCATTGTATCTCAAGTAGTCCAAGTAATCCCCTTTAATCCAAGCTCATGAGGAGCCCCTTTCTCCAGCATATATTTGTTCTATCAAGATGTAATCTGAATAGGCTATTGTAGAATAGCTGAAGGAAGATTTCAAGAGTTTGTGTTGAAACATTGATTTCCTTGTGCTATTTGCATGTCAGGGCATGCAAAGTTCAGTAAAATATTGTCAGGTCAAAGTCTGGCTGTCTCAGGTTCAAGTCCGTGTAGAGTCATGTTTTATGCAGTGTGTATGCAAGGTTAGGTCACATTAAAAGTCACATAAACTATTAGATATGTTGGACAAAATCCAATCCAGTACTTCATAGGCTCAGATAAAGGAAGTGCACTCTGAGACGTTCCTGGTTCTGTCGCTAGAGGTCAGTGTTGTTCAGGGAGGTGAGTTTGAAGATGCAGATTGCAGCACGTGCTCAAGGCTGTGCTGGAACACTGCACTCCCAGAACTCTGAAATATTAACCAGCCAACTAACCACTGCCTCACCAGGCTCTCTCTCTCTCACTCTCTCTCTCTCACTCTCTCTCTCTCTCTCTCTCTCACACACACACACACACACACACACTTAAACTGATTGTGTAATATTTTACTGATTGAAATAAAATGGCCAAATAAATCAGGCCAAAAAAAGAAACATCTGGACACACTGCTAGACCAGGTGTTTCATCTGGTAAGGTATTATAAGGCAGAAAAACTGATCAACAAATGCTTATCTATATTAATTGTCGTATTGTTAAAAAAAATTAACTATTGTTCAGACTTAAGCAGGACTGTATGTATGAGAGAGAGAGAGAGAGCATGTGAGTGAATGAAAACATTGAGAGCCACTTCCTGTTGCAGTGGGAGCAGCTGGCTGTTGGTTATGAGTAATGGGAGGGGAACGAAAAACCCTGACGCACACAAGCCAGAAATGTGTCTACCTCTCCCTCGCCTCACTTTAGCTTTTTCAATTCTTACTCTTTCTGTTTTGAACTACTGCTGTAACTGCTATTAATTTAACGAAACATGCATACAGACAAGCACTGGTCAAGTACATATTAAAACACTTAAAGAGATTAAAAGCATCAAGGTTACACAAAGATAACAAGAAAGCTGTCTCTGCCTAGTAAAAAAAAAAAAAAAAAAAATCCCCCTCCTTTGTCTCTCAGCTTGGTACAGTTTCTTTGGAAGCTGCAGAATGTGGCCAGCTATTGATTGGTTTTCAGCAGGAGGGGGATGGAATAAAGATAATGTCAAAATCTTCATTCAAAGTGGAAGTATCCATGCTAAATACTGAAGTGAAAATAAAAAGTAACTACGCTTAGGCCAGGTTTTCATAAGAAGTGTTTTTTTTTTTTTTGTATTTATATAGCACTTTTAACAATGGTCAGCTTTACAGAATCAAAAAATTGGAAATGGAAATGAGTTCGAAAAAATGTGAGGAAGTATGTAGAAATCATAATTATTTTTGCCTCTGATGAGTAGACTGAGGGTGACGGTGGCAAGGGGAAAACTCCTTAAATGACAATAGGAAGAAACCTTGAGAGGAACCAGAATCAACAGGGAACCTCATCTGGGTCATATCAGATATGAGGGGGTGATTTGTGTTCGGAAGCAGGAAGTTCAGTATAATAAAAAAATTTTTTTAAGATAATAGTAAAACATCCAGTTTCATTATTGGAGGCTCGGGTACAAAACTGTGAATTTCAGTCCTGAACTGCAGTCACAAGCCATCAGAGAGCAGATGTTTGCAATAATCGAGTCAAGGCCAACTTCGTGGACAAGTGGAACCATACAGAGTCACCACACGCATCCCAAGCAGACCATATGAGGCCATCCTCACCCGAGAGCCAGAAGCCTCCATGCAACAAAAGCTCCAACCAGAAGTGGGGCACCATCATGTGTTAGACAGGTCCGGAGGGAACCTCTGTCAGAACCTCTGTCAGGGTCAGGATCGCTGGCAACTCAGAAGTGCCAAAGACATGAGAGAAAGTGAGAGAGAGAGAGAGAGAGAGAGAGAGAGAACTAGTTGGGTACTAGATATCCTATTGACCATTGTCTAGAATTTAACATGCTGCCAAAGAAATGGAAAAAAGTTCAACTTAATTAGGTGACTCAGTGGTTAGCACTGTCGTCGTGGTCCGGATTAAATCCCCGTCTCGTGGTCTGTGTGAGTGGAGTTTATATGTTCCCCTGTGCTTGGTAGGTTTACTCCAGGTACCCCGGTTTCCCCCCACAATCTGAAGACATGCAGATAAGACAAATTGGTATTCCCAAATTGCCCAAAGTGTGTGAATGAGCGTGTGAGTGTGTTTGTGTGTGTGCCCTGCGATGGATTGGCACCCTGTCCAGGGTGTACCCCGAACTCGTGTCCTAAGTCTCCTGGGATAGGCTCCAGGCCCCCCTGGCGACCCTGTACACAAGATAAAGCGGTATAGATGAGTGAGTGAGTAACTTGAGTGAGTGAGCTAATTCATGTTATTGAATTAGAGAAATTAAATATGCTGTAAATTAATATTAGATGCCAACCTAATGATGTTCAGTTGAAGTACAGTACACAGTGGTTGGCTGAATGAGTAAAGAAGAGACCTTTGTGATTTATAAATAATACTCATGTGTGAATACAAATATAAGGAATAAAAAGTAACTTTTTCACTTCGAAAGGAAATTAAGTATACAGATATTTAATTTAATAATACCTTAGGGTAATGATGAAGAACAGTTGTTGAAGTATTTTCCACCTCAGGCGGTCAAATGTGTGGTACAAAAGTTTGGTTATTTAATTAATAGGAGACAGGAACTGATATTTTGTCTCTTAACATGTCGGTGTGTCACATTTAGCTATTTAAGTAACCCTTTTATACTTTATTCACCCCTAGCCTGACCTAAATAGAGCCGAAAACCCCCTACACTCAGACAAAAAGTATCCTTCAGAGTCACTGGAGTGACTCTTTTATTATTTACTTTCGCTATGTATCTTTCACCTAGAAACACTTTCAATCATTACTCTCTGGCATCTTGCCCTGGTTCACTCTCGTACCCATACAAAGCAAATAGACATTGATGATGAACTAAGCTGTAGGTATAAACTCAAGTAATGAAAGGCCAGAGTTTAGTGCAGTTTGGTGTGTTGCCTGCTTTAACACACATTTTAAACCGAGAAATTAACTGATGCATTAAATGAGGTGTGCTGGAGCAGGGAGACTCATCAGTTAATTAACAATTTTATGCCACAATTTTCTTCATGGCTAATAAATATTTTTGACTCATAATCCAGTGTGACATCGTTGAACCTACTAAGCTGGTTCAGTAGGCTGGCTGTTCACAGAGTGCTGTATTCAAGCACATTAATGGAAAGTTGAATGGAAGGAAGAAACGTGGTAGAAAATGGTGCCAAGCAACAGGGATAACTGCAGCCTTGAGAGGATTGTGTAACGAAGCCCATACAAGAATTTGGGGGAGATTCACAAGGAGTGGACTGCAGCTGGAGTCAGTGCTTCAAGAGCCACCACGCACAGACGTATACAGGACATGGGCTACAACTGTTGCATTCCTTGTGTGAAGTGTGCACAGTGGTGGTTTGGGGAGTCATGTCATCTGCTGTTGTTGGTCCACTGTGTTTTATTAGGTCCAAGGTCAGTGCAGCCGTCTACCCGGCTTTAGAGCACTTTAGTTTTAGAGCACTTCATGCTTACCTCTGCTGACCACCTTTATGGAGGTGCTGACTTAATTTTTCTAGCAGGACTTGGCACCTGCCCACACTGTCAAAAGTACTTTTTATGTATGCTATCCCATGCTATCCCTGTGCTTGATTGTTCAGCAAACTCGTCCGACCTAAACCCCAGAGGGAATCTATGCGGTATTGTGAAGAGGAAGATGTGAGACACCAGACCCACAACACCTTATTACACAGAAGAGCTGCAGGCTGATATCAGAACAACCTGGACTTCTATAACACCTCAGCACACAGACTGATCATCTTCATGCATAATTTATGCAAAGAGAGCCCTGACCAAGTATTGAGTGCTATACACGTTTATATTTTTCAGTAATCATTTCTGTATTAAAAATCTTTTTTTTTTTTTTTGGTCTTAAGTAATATTCAAATTTTCTGAGACACTGTATTTTAGCTGTAAGCTCTCAAAATGTAAAGAAATTACCACTTAAAATATATTATTTTATACCAAAACTATATATGTTGTTGTTGGTCTTTCGGCTGCTCCCAGCAAGGGGTCGCCACAGCGGAATATTCAGTCCGCATAACAACTTGGCACAGGTTTTACGCCGTATGCCCTTCCTGACAGTTTTGGTATATATATATACACTACCGTTCAAAAGTTTGGGGTCACTTTCTAACTCCATGATCGTTCCTGATTTTTATTTCTTT
>JAQQZT010000006.1:10548201-10563709 GCA_030068275.1 Clarias platycephalus | reverse complement strand
TTTGACAGCTCTTTGGTCTTGCCGATGGTGGTGAGGTTTGAATGGAAGATAGAGATTTTGTGGACAGGTGGCTTTTAAACACACACCACATTGTTGTTAGGAGCACCTTCTTAAATTAATATGTGGACCACAAGAGCACAGAACCAGATTTTTGGTCTCATTCCTTTACCGTAAACCTATGATAAATATATTTATCATAGGTATAAATTATAGAATAAATAAATAGGATAAATTATAGACCCTTCATTTCTTTGTAAGTGGGCAAACTTAGAAAATCTGTAGGGGATCAAATACTTATTTCCCGCACTGTACTACCACTCAAAAGTTTGGGATCACTTTCTAACTCCATGGTCTTTCCTGATTTTTATTTCTCTTTCTACATTGTAAAGCAATCCAAAGGAGTCCGAAATATGCAAGAATCCCCTTTGAACAGTCGGGCCATTCTTGGCATTGATGGAGCCTTTTCATGTGTCTGCTATTCATGATCTTCATGAAGCCTTCATATCGGCTATAATCCCAGGTGCTGTTATTTGGTGATTTTTGAGGTTGGTAGTAGAAGTTGCAGCAGAAGTTTTGGTTTTGACTTCCTGGGATGGTCTGATTGATATTTGCACAAATACACTGCAGTAGTATGGGGGAACAGTAGGCTGAAGCTTCACAAAGGCATAAATGAATGAATGAATGAATGAATGAATGAATGAACGATGAGAGGCTCTAAATGTTACAATTCTGAGTTGTGACTGAGCCAAGAGTGTATTTGTTTACCTGTAGACCTGGAGTTCAATGTGAGATAGGATTGTGTGTTAGGATAAAGGCTAGCGTTTCCCTAGTGTTAGAGTCTAGGCATTAAACCAGCTCATTCATAATCTATACCTCTCTCGCTCTCCCTCTGCCTCTCATATGACAGAGCAAAGTGAACATAGCATGCCCTGAATCCTTCACTTCCTGCTGACTCACAGCTATTCATTCAGTTCCTGCTTCACTCAGCACGGTTTGGCATCAGGCATTGACACACACAGACACACACACACACACACACACACAGTATATCTGATTCATCCTAGACTTACTTCCCCTCTCCTCGCTCACGTTTGTTATGATATGCATATATTTTTCTTTTCTACACCACAAGCGTCACACTGACACAGAAACAGACTCTCACTCTTGGCTTTGTCCCCCTGGCAACACATAGAGTGGCGCTCATGCTGTAGCATCTCCCAAGAGCAAGTGAAACGATGAGTGGCTGAGTGGCTGGCTGCTTACATAACAGCACCCTGCCCTGGATTAAAATACTAGAGGGTGGGAATCTCTGTGGAGCTCATGATTCAGTTAAATTTCAATTTAGAGTGTGATTATGAATACAGGGCAGCATGATGCTGAGCAGATAGTATTGCTGCCTCACATCTTCAGTTTCAGATTTTCAACTTATATTTAGGTAGTTGTCCTCCCATCTGGCCAAAACATGTAGGTGCCAGTAGGTGTAATAACTGTCACCTTGCACCTCCACGGTAGGGGGTTCGAATCTCACCTCAGTGTGGTCAGTGTGTGTGTGCGAAGATTGCATGTTCTCCTCATGCTTGGTGGGTTTCCTCCCATAGTCCAAAAACAACAGCTGTAGGTTGATTGATGTTTCCAAATTGTCTATAGTCTGTGATCAAGTGTGTGTGCTTGGGTGCTGCGATGGATTGGCACCACATCAGGCCCAAGCACAGGATCAGTGATGTATATGATGAATGAGTGCTTTTATCCAAAATACAAACCAGGAAACGTTAAATGCTAGCATGTGCTTTGACAATAATCTGGGAAATACAAGTCTCCTAGCCTTAAAAGTGGTTATATATTTATTTTTTAATGAATGCATTTTAAAGAAAAATCTTTATAATCCAACGATCCTTCCAATGTTCTAGATATACAGTATAATGTTCAACCTTATGAAACAGGTTTAATAACAGCCATAGTTGATGTAAAAAAAGAGTGTTGAAATGCATGCCCTTTCTCGCATAATTGATATTTAAAAATTTACATTTTTGAAATAAAATATAAAATATATTTCCCCAGTAGTAGAACACATTATGTAATCACTTAATGTTGAAGAAGAAAGTATATGATCATCAAAAGCAAAAACAAAAAAAACAATAGTTTGTTGATCCTCTTTGGGGTTTTATGAACCTGAATCACCCAGACTTGATATTGATGAAAATCAATATCCTCCATTATGCTGGTTCCAACATTCTTGAATAGCGGCTGAGAGATCACCAGGATGGAGCCTTTTCACTGACCTTTTTTTATTTATCACACTGAGATTGTGCCTCACTGTTTGCTGGCCATGACATTGAGTTGCTATGCATTTACTGGGGGAAAAAATCTTTAACACTATTTGCCCAGTAGGAAGATCGATTATCATCCTGAAAAATGATTTTATCACCAACAAACCTTTATTTCCTATTGATGGAAGTATGTGTACCTCGACTGATGGGGTAATTTAATTAGTCATTTTCAAAGGACCTTTAGCTGATAATTAAGCTACCCCATACCATACATGAGGAAATTAGTTTTCTTCAGGCAGTCATCTTTATATAAGAATCAGATTTATTGCCAAAAATATTTTCATATACACTACCAGTCAAAAGTTTCCACACCCCTTCAAATTCCATGGTCTTTCCTGATTTTCTCTCCTTTGAACAGTTAATGCTGAGGTGTGTCTGTTACTTACTTTCTGTAAAGCCTCCATAACAGCTCTAATCTGAGGTGTTGTTTGTTTATTGGTGATTTTTGAAGCTGGTAACTCTAAATGAACTTCTCCTCTGCAGCAGAGGTATATTTTTGGTCTTGCTTTCCTGGGAAGGTCTTCATGAGAGCCGGTTATATCATGGTGCTTGATGGGTTTTGCAAATGCACTTGACAAAACTGTTCATGCAAGAACTATTCCAGACCAACTGACTGTTGTTGCTGTAGGCGGCACTATGGTGTAGTGGTTTGCACTGTTGCATTGCACCTCCAGGCTTTGGGTTCGATTCCCAGCCAGGCTTGATGTTCTCCATGTGCTTGGTTTTCTCCGGGTACTCTGGTTTCCTCCCACAGTCTGGGAGTGCAGTGTTCCCAAATTGTCCGTAGTGAGTGAGTGTGTGTATGTGTGTGCCCTGCAACGGATTGTTGATGTTACCTTTTTTTAATTACCTAACGCCATATGTGTTATTTAATAGTTTCAAAAAAAAAAAAAAAATCTGTATTGTTCTAGAATATAGAAAATAAATCCAAACTTGTGTCCGCACTTTTGACTGGTTTTGTAATTGTTTTTAATTGTGGTGCAAAAGTATAAAAAATAAACATTAAAACAAAAAATAGAAAAATACTACAAAAAATAATAAAGACATGCTGAATATGTACATATGTACAAGTTGCAGTTGAGATGCAAAACAAGTTGCATTAACTCAGCGCGTCACGGAGGAGGGTGTGAAGACCACAGAGGTAGGATTACACAGCGTGTCAGTAGGGGCCCTGGTCCTTGCCATGACTGCAGCTCTAGTCGTCCCTGCGCGGTGTAGTTTTGGTCCTGATGCTGAGGGGAGCTTTTATAAAGAGTGTGTCGGGGATGGGAGACGTCAGCCACAATCTCACTCTCAGCAGAGCGGATGATACACTGCAGTCAGCTCTTGTCCTTGGCAGCGCAGGCATCATACCATATGTTTCATTAGAACGACACCAGACAAAGGTTCCGGCCTCATCTCCATGACTGGCCAGTGATCACTGAATATCACGCTCGTCCATGATTTCTTCTCTTTAGCCCACTGTTACTGTTTTTTTTGTTTTTGTTTTTTTAGGCCTTATTGCTGGTTTTCTTTTTCTTTTTTAGTCTGTATGTAGACCGTGTTTTTTTTAGACGATCCCTTATAGTTCTGTCACAAACATCGACTCTGTTCTTGCCCATTTGTTTTTTCGCGTTTGTTTCTTTGTGCATTTTCTATTTTTAAGGCATATCACTTTGAGTTTCCCTTGCCCGAGTCTGCCCGTATGTTTTCATTTCATAACCTTCTCGTTTTGTTTATACTTGCAGCACATTTTAGACAAAGCTGACTGGGCACGACCAACGGCTTTTGCCACACTCTGGAGTTTTATAATCTTTTCCATTGTTTTAATCGACAAGTTTCATGTTTTCTTTTAAATAGCCAGATCCAACATCTGCTTAAGGAACGTAATTCACTGTTTTTATTTACTGCAGGCTAATTCGCATTTTTAGGTTTGTTTTAGAAACGCATATTGTAATGTGATTCCATAAACTGTTACTCAAACTTGAATGATTCCATAAACTTTTCCTTTACTTGATCTGGAAAAGAATATGCCATTTATTAAAATAAGCTGTTTTGATTGGGGGATTTTTTTCTGAAGGCGAAATGTTCATCTACTAAACAAAAAAATTGGTTTATTCTACAAACTTTGAAAATGTGCTTTATTTACAAGGAAAATTGTATAATGGTTGAGGTAGAAGATATTTATTTAACATTTATGGACAGATTTTAGAGTCTTGTCTGTCAGTGTATTAGGATTTGGACAAACTGTGAAAAGAAGACAAAAACCAAGAAATATAAAGAGTTTATGATAAGTATATAGGACCATGATTTGATGTTGCTTTTATGCACTATAAATGCATAGTGTAGTCACTCACACACTTATCTACTATACAGCTTTATCCTGAATACAGGGTCACAGGGGGGCCTGGAGCCTATCCCACTCTGGACGGGGTGCCAATCCACATATTCTCACACACTGGGCAATTTGGAAACTCCAATTAGCCTAATCTGCATGTCTGGGGACTGTGGAAGGAAACTGGAATACCCGGAAGAAACCCACGGAGAGAACATGCAAACTCCACGCACAGATGGGAATCGAACCCTCTAGCACTGTCGCCTTGCACCTCTAGGGTTACCACACCATGCCGCCTGCGTAGTGTACAGTATGGCTAAACGTTTAAATACAGTATGGCAGTAGAATGGGTTAAACTGAGACACTAAATATAGAATTCTTATAGGACACACCTTCGCCACTACAACACCTGGCAAAAAGTATGGAAATCACCACTCTTGGGAAATGTTCATTTAATTGTTTAATTACGTAGAAAAAAAAAACTAATCACAGACATGCCACAAAACTATTTTCATTCTCACATTTCAACCTTCTGGCTTTCTGTTTAGGTGTTAATGAAGCTTTTCGCTTTGCTCTTCTGTATGTAAATCCCATTTCCTTTAGGCTATGTGTTACAGACATTGGCTCCAATTTCCGCCCATTTGTGCCTCATTTGTTTTGTTGTGTATTTTCTGTTTTCAAGGCATATTGCTTTAAGTTCTACTAGTACACGTCTCGTTTACAACCTTCCCATTTGATTTGTACTTGGTCCAGACACAGCTGACTGTGACTTTTTTTTTATTGATTAAGTGTTTCTTAAAATCTAAAAGGTTGGAATGTTAAATGAAAATAGTTTTGTGGCATGATTAGGTTTTTTTTTTTGAACAACTGAATGAGCATTTTCCATGAGCAGTGTTTCCATACCTTTTCTGGGGTTGTAGTCAGTTCATAAATGTTCCGCCCCTCTACATCTCCCCCATCACCTGTAAGTGCTGCTGTTGTAAAATGGAAGCATCTAGGCGCAACAAGAGCTCAGCCATGAAGCGGCAGCCCACGCAAACTCGGAGCAAGGCTGACAACTGCTGAAACACATAACATGAACACATTGACTACCCTTTGTTGCATTACTCACTACCAAATTTCAAACTGCCTCTGGAAGCAACAAGAATAGTGAACTGGGAGCTTTCTGAAATGGGTTTCCATGTCAGCAGCTGTGCACAAGCCTAAGATCATTATGCTCTATGGCAGGCGTAACTGGAGTGGTGTGGACTCTGGAGCAGTGGAAATGTTCTCTGGAGTGATGAATTGTGTATTACTATCTGGCAGTCTGGGAGGCATGCTGGTTCCGCCTCGGGTCTGTGCGCATGGAGTTTGCTTGTTCTCCCCAGCCTTGGTTGGTTTCATCCAACAGACCAAAGACATGCATATTAGGCTAATTAGTGTTCCTAAATTGCCCATAGTGTGGGAATGAGTGTGCACTGTGATGGATTGGCACCACATCCAGGGTTTATCCTGCCTCATGCCCCAAGTCTCCTTCATATAATGAGGAATCTGGTAGAGAGATATGACCTCATTGAGTGTATAATGTGTAGAGTAAAGTTTAGTGAAAGAGGGGTAATCTAGTTCTGTTTTTCAGGGTTTGGGCTAGACTCCTTAATGTAATGTTAATGCTACAGCATACAAAGACATTTTAGACATTTAGCACCTGTAGCAGGAATGAGGAATTCAATGAGGTCATGATAGTTAGATAGAGGAGTGAGGAAATAAACACTTACCTCAAAGAGGTACTACATTTATGTGAAATACCTATGAAATGCACGAGGAAGTTCCAGAGTTTATTTTTCACACGGAAACTGGAAAGTGGTCTATTGCATGGTTTCAACATTCTGGCAAGTGTGTTTGAGTAAAGCCCTTCCCTGTTTCAGCCTGACTGCGGCCCCGTGCACAATGCAAGGTCCATGAAGAAATGATTTACTGATTTGGCTGTGGTCTTGACTGCAACCCCACCAAACATCTTTAGGATGAATGCGAGTGTCAGTTCCAACCAGGCCTTCTCATCCAACATCACTTGCCTGATCTCACATATGCTTTGACTAAATATGCACCAGATCCCACAGGTATGCTCTAAAATATTCTCGAAAGTCTTTTCAGTTGGGAGTGTAGCCTTCATCGCTGCAAAACAGGGGCTCAACTGCACATTAATGGCCATGGGTTTGGACTGGTCATGGTCAGGTGTCCACATACTTTTGGTCCCATGGTGTAGTTGTACATTCATAAAACTGCATTCAAATACTAAATACTTTACAATAATTCAAAGGAGCCTGGGTGGGAATGATGGAGGATTCCTCTGTGTGTGTGCTTGAATGCTGCAGAAGAGTGTTTAGGGTGAGTGTCTAAGCCAGGGTTCAACTGGCATAGACAAGTCTAAGCAACTTGGCACCATCTTGGTTCCTAAGACATGCCCTATGAAAACAAACACACCAACACTTAACGCAGAATTTAGATGTGTGGCATGCAGCAGCACAGTAAATCAAAGACCGACTCTCTCTCTCTCTCTCTCTCTCTGTCTGTCTGCTAGTGTGTGGTGAAGTGAGGACACCCAGGGTGAGAACTCACTGACCCCTGCACTGCCCATCTCAGATCACCCAGTGTGAGACGCCTGTGTGTTGCTTTCTGTGGAACCATCTGTATTTTATATTTACTCAAATGTAACTTTCATTTGAGCGGCTCCAGGGCTCTGCAACCGTTAGATTATAAGCACCGAGTATAACCGTTCCCCTTAAAGCATTAAAGTGTCAGCAGATTGCAGCACGATGTATATGTGAAGACATGCACGTAGAAGCTGGAGTTGCTCAGAATATGGAACTGAGAGGATTATGACTCTTCGTGCATGACTTCAATTCATATTTGGAAAAGCTTATAATGTCATCCTGCAAACATGTTCTGGGCAACGAGATTTAAGCAAAAGATTACTCAGAAGTTTGAAAGATCAACAGTAGAAGAGAACAAAACAATACCATAGGACATACAATATTTATTTAGGAACACAAACAATGATAAGTTAATTATCAGGTAGTCCACAAATATTGTGGGAATGGTATCAATACAGTCATAAAGGGGAAAACATACATGAAAATCCATTTAGGAACATGTGATCCCAAAAGACAATTTTGATTAGAAAACCGGTGAAAATGGAAAATAAACCCCCGAGCACAAATTTAAAATGGGTTATTGATAGTAAGTTCATGAAGGTTATTATTCTTTTTTTCCCTTCTAAGAGAAACCATTAAATCAAGATTTCTTTTTTAAAATGCACTCATTTCTTCTTCTTTTTGTTTTTTTTTTGTTTAAATAAACAGACCGTAGAAACGAGGATGAGTCCTAACCTGAAGTTGAATTGAGACATTTGTCCAATGCCCCTCTTACACCCTCCTCTCTTTGATGAACCAGGAGGAGAAAATGAGAGAAGATTCTCAAGAACAAAAAACAAGACAAAAAAAAAACAAACATTTTGCAAAACAAGGAGATCATGTAGACTTCCCCCCCAAAAAAGCAAGAAACTACAAAATATGATATATATTTATATATGAAGACATCATGCAAAGTGGCAAGTCGGCTTACAAACATGTCATAGTAGTCTGGTTGTATGTAGTTTTAATCAGTTTAGGTTTAAGCCCCTTCCCAGCTAAGAAACAGTCTGATCGACGCCAAAGACCTGAAAAAGCTGTCAATAAAATATTCAACCATGATTTCAAAAGAGCTGTTGGTCACCGCAGGGGACAAAAAAGAGTCCAGATGTGTCTAGCAAGCCTAACACTATTCGAGAACATCACTGCGTTACTGCGTTAGGAAGAGAAGCAGGGCCGATACCCTATGTAAAATCCGGCTGTTAAAAAAACGGTTTTCATTCAACTAGTGCGATTCCCTGATTGGCTGAGGAAAGTCAGGTGACCAGTGAGGTAAGCAGAGTCCAGAGTCCCAGTATTGACGGTAGAAAGGAAACTGTCCTATCGACTTGCTGCTGCTTGTGTGTGAGAGCCTCACACACTTAACACATGAATGCTTGTCATGAATACTATTCAATAATAAAAAAAAAATGCAAGAACAGAGCTCCACTCCTCATGCAATGTCAATTTGTGTAATGTTTCGAGTACAGAAAGGACACCAGATGAAAGCTTGAAAGAAAATGTGATAAAAGTTGCTGCCTTAGAGTACATGTGTGTCCATCTTTCAGAAAATACCAGAAATAATCCTTGGGCATGACGATCATAGTCCCTTTCATATTCATCTATTTTAATGAAGAAGAAGAAAAAAAAAAAAACCTAGGAAAATTCAGTTGCTTTCTCAGTAATACAATGTGCGTCTCTATTTTTTTTTTTTTTATTATTATCTTTGCATTGGCTGTTCTCTACTTCACCCCTCCCCTCAATTGTCCGTGTTGCCTGGTGGATTCTTGTTTGTATCATCACTCTGTCCTTCCCACCTCTTCTTAAGGTGAGAGGACAAAGTGACGCCCCCTGTCCGGCCCCCGCTCCTCCTTATAATCGTACCCCCACCTTTTGCCTCACTCCTCCCCCTTTTCTACCACCCCCCAGTGAGAGCAGGGAGAGGGGCCGTGCAGTCCAGCTCCTCATCTCTCAGCCTCCATGGCCACGCTGGCCTTCTGTTCAGCGGCTGCTTGCTGGTTGACGGTAGACGGCCAGCCCGGGGGAGGGTGAGCCTGCGTGCCTGAAGGGCCCTGAGTCCATAATCCCTGCTGGCTGGCCACAGGTGGAGTCATGCCCCAGCTGACCGGCGGTGGAGGGGGAGAGGTGGCCATGGATGCCATACTGGGGCTGCTGCTGCTGAAGCTTTCCGAAGCCTTGAGGCGGGAGAACATGGTGAGGGCGTCAGGAAAGTTCGGCGGAGTTGCCGGTGTGTTTGCTGGTGTACACATCTGCAGGGTTAAACATATATTCAATTAGACACACAACAAAATTAGGTCCCCCCCAATCCTCACCCCCCACCCGCTTCATCATGGGTAAAAAAAAAGATTTAAAAAAAGATTGGTATTTATCGAGCTGAAAATAAAGAACAACGCCAAGCTGAGCTGTCCCTGAAGAGCGTTCCGACATTCCTTCCTTTTCCCACATAGTTACCACTGTTTGTTAACCATACTACTTCCTGTTTCTCATCTGTACCCTCGCATTGCGTTCAACACAACCTCACACTTTTCTGCCTTGCCATGACCTCCTACACCTTTCTCCATTGTCCTCGCTCTCTTTTCGGCACAAATCCCTCCCTTACCGAGGTACACAACGGCCCTCGTGGGAGTGCATTAAGCTGCAGAGCACCGCTGTCTTCAAAACACCGTAATCATCTGGTCACTATGAAAGGCTGCTGCACTGTTTATCAGTGTCAATACGCACACAACCGCTTTGTTTGCTTTCCTCAACTTCTCCCCAGACATAACAAGGAACTAAAGAGAAACGTTGTACGTTGCCTGGCCAAAACAAGGTAAACCGTCTCGCAAGAGAATTCAATTCTTGTCCAGAATTCACTGCTTTCTGCATGCATGGCTACGGGAAGATGTTAAGCTGTTATTGGTTATGAACGTATTATATACACCTTATATTCCTGATGATGCAGCACTTTTGACCTCACCATTTAAAAAAAAAAAAAAAAAAAGTGCCTGCTCTGCTAAGTGTGCTCGTCACGGTGCCTTGTGCACTTCCTGGTGTCCCCTTCCGCGAGCCACGGAGAGGTATGTGAACCATCTCCAGATTATCTTACTGCTGAGGCCACATTTGCCTAGCTCACTCACACAGGACACTCTGCTCTCTCGCTTCTGTCAGCAAACTCAAATCCTTTTGTCCGTGGCGCTTATCGACCCATCTGAAAGAGTATCACCGTGAAATGGCCACAACTGCCCCTCATCAACGGTCAAAAGTCTCGAATGATCTGCGCTCTCAATCACTAATGTCAGATTGCTGGAGAGGCAGGAACTTGGGGAAATTGTGGGAGGGAGAAAAATGAAATAAATCTGAATTGTGAGTGAAGCTTTAAAAGCTAACCTACAGGACAGGACGATATCATTTATAAAGCGCTGAAATGATGACGTATAGTATTTAATTACTGCCCCAGCACATGGGATGGGGGTTGAAGGTCAGCAGCTAAATACAGCCTCTAAAGCAAAACACAAGCATCTGTGGAACCTCCATTATTCTAATAGCACGACAAACTGCTGTTCACAAGTGCAGTGTACATAACAAACATGCAGCAACCCACAGCTGTGTTGCTATGGAAATATTTTGGTTGCGAGCGCAGATGCCGTGCTGAGAAAGGCTGAATTAAAGCAAACCATTCTGCTTTTAATAATTCTATTTGGAAACATGAATCCAACTTCTGACAAAGAATAAAGAATTAAACTCTATACTCTATACCCAAACAACCCCCTGAGTGGGTTTAGCGTTACATTCTAAGCTTTTTGAGACAAGGGCCTGAGTGGACGGTCAAAGTGTAAACAAATGTTGCCTTATTGCATCGCCGAGGATGCAGTTTTACAGGCCGAGGCGATGCGTTGCACTACTTCCAGACTAAAATCAGAAAACTCTCAACAATTCCATCATGGACAAGTAAAGGCAGCTGTGTGGGATCAGAGCTTTCGCTCTCATGTCCACACTTGCACAGAGACGAGAATCCCACAGGCATCCGTGAGCAAGCGGCATTTCCCATTACAATTCCACTAGTGAGCGCTACATGAGTACTTGACTCCGTAAACAAGGGTTGCTAGGATTTATAGCTTTTCACGCACGCTTCTGAAAATGTCCCTCTCTCTTCTTTCCTTTATTACGGTTTACTCTATTAACAACAAAGAACAGAGGACTGCTTTCAGATTCCTACACCGCTCAGAGGACGGCTCGGTTTATTGACACCGTACAAGCATGCCTGGTTGAATCACTGATTATGATCGCTGTTGGTGCTGCTCGTTTTCTCTCTCTCTCTCGGACTCTCCCTCTCCATTACACAAACACTCCTAAAGCCTGAGGGATAGGCCGAGTGTGGAGTGTGAATAACACAGGAGCCTTGCAGTTAATATAATGAGGTTTGTAATAGAATAATTGATGGTGCACTGCAGCATTCCATCACAAGACAACAGACGTGAATCTGAAAACACAGGAAAAGGCCACCGTTCTGTTCGAGGGAACAGTGTGTATGTCAGTCAGTGAGAAGCTGACAGGAACACAGTGCGGAGAGACCGAAATAGCGCAGTGGAGTGGAGGAGACGTCTCAGATCTGCTAATTTGTTATTCTAGCTTGCTCACATGTAATGCAGTTCTTAAAAAAAAAAAAAAAATGTGGAAGTAAAACGTTCCACAATACGTGTGTGTGTGTGTGTGTATATAAACATATGGTTGCATACATGTGAGTAAATGATCTCTTGGTTCAGCGTTTGATTATTAACTTGAATGTTGACAAACCAGAGAGATTTCAGAACAGAACAATAGACACACAATAAATTTGTGGCTGAAAGAATAATCTCTCAGTGCTCAGGTCTAAAGGTGGAATGATATATTTCTATGATATATTATGAGAAGTCGTCATTGTGCGATGATCAGAAAAAGAAGGTTGGAAAATCCCCAAGGTTAAAGTGAGCAGCACAGACATGAGCGAGGGCCGCGTATGCAGCAGCAGACTGAAGTGGACCGAATGGTGGATTTTGTGTTAGAAACATGGCATTGTAAAGCCTGTGAAAAGAAATCTCTGCTTGAGGTCTTACATGCGGCAGACGTGTGCGTACACATGTTCGCACATCTGCTCTTCACACTCTCAGCCAGCTAAACCTTCCACCAAACTCCTGTGTTCCAGGAAGCAGTGCTACTAGAAACACACACAGTCGCAGGCCAAACCGCTTCAGATGTGGCTCTCGGGACTCTCTGTGGCACTGTTATTAAAATAAAAACAGCCCGATCCGAAAACGCTCTGCATGGGCTATAATAAGGACGGATAAATCTCAGAGGAAATTGATTAAACTTTCAATTATCTAACTCGTCTAAATATCCAAAAAAAAAAAAAAAAAAAAAAGTGTTCAAAGCAAAGTTCCATCGTGCAATTTATTAGGAACACCTGCTCATGCATGCGATTACTCAGTTAATCGATTACAAGACGGAAGCACGCGGTATAAAATCATGCAGATATGGGTCAGCTGCTTCAACAAACATCAAAATGGTGAATAAAACGCTTAAGGTAACTCGAACACCCCTCTGTGCAACCATGATGAGCAGGAGAAAAAAATGAGACTACTGTGAGCACAGGCTCAGGACACAGCTGAAGACTAGACAAAGACAAGAATATATGATTTTCCCATATTGCGTAAACACACACACAAATGGTTTCTTAAAATGAAGCAAACTTTTTGCTGGTAGTTTAGTAGCCCTATTTACTGTACATCTTAATACACATCATGAAACATGATACTGAGAAATATCAGTACCATGATCTAATATATTCATCAATTTCAGCCACCAGCACAAGCCATAATAATGACATCATCTTGCGCTAATGCGTCTCAAACCCCAGTTGTTCTACTTCCGCAATTCCCAGCCTTTAGGAGCCCAAGCAAGCATCAAGGCTTTGCTCTTCCATTCATAAATAAATTAGCATATCTGTGGTTAAGCTGCCACAACAATGCTTGGCTCCTCGCCATTCTTTTGCCACTGTGCAGTCTAGCTGGACTGGCCATGTGAGACCTGACCAAGGTTGGGGCTGCTGCTGCTCCTGAAAGCACAAACACTTCCTACGGCACACCCAGAAAAGAACCACATGGTTAAAGTTACCAGAATCTTCACACCCTCCTCAACACTCCCAATGTTATGACTCAGCTCGCTAGAAACAGACCCTCTAGCTGTGGTTGCATGGTTATGTTTTGTTGTTTCAAAACCATCTTTAAAAAAAAAAAAAAAAGGCAACAACTGACTTTGGTGGCTTTTTTGGTGGTTTTTAGAGTGTGTGTGCGCCAAATTTCTTGAAAACGATTTTACACATTCAACAATTGTACTACTCCAGTATTATGTACTACTATATCATGGAACTGATCCATGACTACTACAGATAAAACATGTATTATGTAGACCTAGATTACAGCAAAACCTACTGAAGTTAAATTAAAACATATCAAAATAGAGAAGAGACTATGGCCTTCACATATATTTGCACATTTACAATTAATCTCTTCATGTTAAATTAACTATTATGAATATTAATTAGTAGTCATAATCTTTTTCAGTTGTCAGTTGTGTTCAATAATTTATTAAAGGCCTTATTTAAATGATAAAATCACCAAACTATTTTAAAATCTCATTATTCAGAGTATATCTTGAAAGAGCCTCTTCTTATGGCCACAGGCCTACTTCCTGTTTGAGCCAGTGTGTGTGTGTGTGTGAGAGAGGGAGTGTGAGGGTGTGCGTGTGTGTGCATGAGAGAGAGAGAGAGAGAGAGAGAAAGAGAGAGAGAGAGAGAGTGTGCGTGTGTGTGTGAGAGTAAGTGATTGTAAGGGAGTGTGTTGTGAGGGGAGCAAGGCGAGCATGTCATCTCAGTGTCTGTGGTACATACTGGCCAGCATGCACAGTATTTCCAAACTGAATTCAATTATTCTTTAATGATGGTTTAATTTATTGAATAATAACGAAACCACGGGGTATGGCTGAGTCAGCCTGATTCTTTTTAATTTTTGAAATTTGGGCTGCCTTGGGCCAAAAACCAGTTCCACTTTCAAGCCAAAAATATTTCATTCTGGTACATGATTATTATAAATCAGCAATGACTAGTTCTCTGATTAACCTAAAAATAATATTATACATAGTGAAGGTATTAATCTGGTTTTTTTTCCCACCCTCATAAGAACAATCTCATTATCTGATTCTCTGTGCAAAATCATATTTTCTTAAAACTTAAGATAAGATAAACCCCAGAAGCCATTTCATATAGGAATTTGTGTGGGAATGACTACATATCAGTTGTAGGGGTGACAGTACGATAAGCAAACATTATCATAATGAAATCCATAAGAGAAGTTGGGGTAACACAGTTTTTTTGCTGAACTGTTATATTGTACATAATGACAGCACAAGTACACACATTTCCAAAATTCCACTGCTTAAACTAGGCTAGAAGATGCTACAAGCTTCAAAACCAATGGCAGGGAACTTAATGCACTATCACACTCTGTTTAAGTTGGAATTTTACTAAATATGTATTCCAGAGTCTTACGTATTTAGTACAAAAAGTATATCAAAGAAATTGGCCTAAATTGACTGTATTGCATATTCTGATGTGTACTTAAGGCCAAAGGGATATCAGAGAGACTCAGTTCTGTCAATCAGAATAAGTGTGTCAGAGCTGTGGAAATTCTGGGGCAAACTGGATTTAGGTATTAGGGCCATATTGCTAACCAGCAGCCATAAGTTGCATGAGAATTGGCTAAAAAAAAAAAGAAGAAGAAGAAAAAAAAAATGCATGCTTTGGAGGTCATTAAAAGCTATGAGAAGCTGCCCAAATAAAGATCTGATAAAATGTTAAAATAACTAACAAATAAGCTTGTGACCATGAATCAATATTATTACATCCTTTTCCTTATATTATGTGGATTTGTTTAGCAAGTATAAGCGCCATGAAACCATAATTACATGATTTCCTTTGTATATATAAAAACGGTTTGTTGTGCTATTTGTACACACATTAGTTGTGTTTTAAATGTGCTGCAAATTTTGGATAAAATAAAGTGTTTTAATAAATTGAGTTTATATATTGAATAAATAAATGTGTGTGTGGATTAAATCAATGTGTATATATATAACACATACTGTATATACACTATATATACAGTATACACACCCACAGATTACAGTGT
>JAQQZT010000006.1:10519030-10536291 GCA_030068275.1 Clarias platycephalus | reverse complement strand
CTGGGGCGGGCCAAATAATTTCATAAAAGCGGGACCCGCGGGTTGGAAAAATACCCGACCCGCGCATCACTAGTGCAGAAGTCTCAGTGACTGTTACAAGAATCGTTTGATTTCAGTGATTCCCTCAAAAGGTTGTGCAACAAACTATTAAGTTAGGGGTACCATCATTTTTGTCTAGGCCTGTTCCTTGAGTTTTTTTATTTATTTATTTATTTATTTTTATAATTCCGTTGAAGCATGGTTGAAAAGCAATGTCTGACTTTCATTGGTTTCGTAGAATTTTTATTTATTACTTTTGTCAGATTAAAGTTTTCTTTGACCATTGTACCGAAGGGTACCAACAATTTTGTCCATGTGTGTATACTGTACATGCAAACCAATGACTGCTTGTAAATTTAAATAACGATATTAAGCTGTTAGTAAGGCTGATTATTTTTAAAACATCTGTTTTTAAGCTATACTCCAAAAACACCAGCTATGGCATCTGAGACAGTCTGCTATAAGAAAGGGATAAACCAGCAGTTTTCTCTTCCGTCTTTCAAGATTGATTTCACTAAATGGAAACCAGAGGAGGTGAGAACCATAAATATTTTATGTAATCCTTACTAATTGCTGTGTATTTCTAAAACTCATTTTCACAAATTGCCCTCATAAAGTATGGATTGTTTTCTGTTAAATGTTTCACAAAACAACATCATTATAGAACTTGTACTGCGATAGTTGAGTTTTTCTCAGACACGCAGTAGTTTTGCTGGGACGCTGTGCATAAAGCATTGCCTGGGTCTGGGACAAACTCCAAGGAAACCCACATACACATGCGCAATCCCCTAGAATGTAAATGGATAAAATCTAACGTTTATCTAACGATATTCCATATTGCTCACACACTATGTGGTCAAAAGTTTGTGGACTCTTGATCAACACACCATATTTTTTGCCTTAAGTACATTAGCCTTTACTTGCAGCTTCACTGCTGTTAAACGAACTCTTCTGGGAAGGTATCTCACTACATTTTGGAGCGTTTTGGGATTTTTCGCTCATTCTGCCAAAAGAGCATTAATGAGATTAGACACTGATTACCCAAACTGATGTCTGATCATGTTCTCATTAGATCAAATGAGAACATGATCAGACATTCCAGTTTATATCCTCAAAATGTTCAGTGGGGTCACGGGTTATGTGCAGGTCACTCAAGTTCTTCCACATGCACCTCGGCAGACCCTGTCTTTATGGCCAGGGTCTTTGTCATGGTGAAACATGTCTAGGCCTTTTAGATCCAATGGAGGAGAATTGCAATGCTACAACATAGAGATCAAAGAATCCAAAGCAATAGATTTGTGGAAGGCACGGGAGTGATGGTCAGTCTTCTTTTGTGACTTCTCAAACACTTTGGGCTCTGAAACTCTCTTTAAACCCCCTTTTCTACCCCAGGCTAGGCCCAGCATCAGTTCTGACTGAAGGAATAATATCCAGTATAGTTAGACCTGTGGATTTTTAGACATATTTACACAGTGTCTTATTTTTCTCACTGTGTTAACTTCTATTAAACTTTTTTTGGAAAAGGGAGGAGTTTATATAAAAGGTTTCTCATGATTTAACTCTGCACAAACTCTTGATCTTTTTCCTTAGCTGAACTTTGACCTGGACAGAGGTGTTTTCCCTTTGGTGATTCATGCAGTTGTGGATGATGGAGATGGTAGGTCTTACAAGTGTAATAAAAAAATTCAATTTAAAAATTCATAAATAGTTGAACTAGTCTGTCAATATTGATCAATATTCTTTGCTATTGCAGACGTTGTTGGACACGCCCATGTACTTTTAGCCGCGTTTGAACGGGTAAGCAATGAGTTTTGAATGTTAAATAGCATTACTGAAGGAGAATGATCAGTTTCGATGTTTTCACTTAAAGCTCTTAAATACATTGAAAACTAAGTATTAATTTGCTGGAATTAGATTTTTGTGGTGGAGTTATCAAAACATGAATGTGGGGTCAAACCTGAATGCTTGTTTGAAGTTTGGGATAATGTGAGATGCATATTATTTTCAAATATTTGTACATTAATAATCCAAATATGAAAGTATCAACTATTTACATTTATTTACAACAAAATTGCAATTCAGTTAAATAAGAGAATAATAAAAAAAATCTTAATTTTACATTTGATTTTGTTTCATTTTGTCTTTTTTTTTCACAGCATGTTGATGGCAGCTTTTCAGTGAAGCCTCTGAAGCAGAAACAAATTGTAAGTGATGTGTAAGGGTTAACACTGTTACTTCATTCAGATGGTAGACACTTTTTGATCAGGCAATATGTTTACTTGCTTACTTTTTCACTTTTTAAGTTCAGCATGGTGTTTTCTTCTCAGTCTTTTACCACACATAAAGAGAACTCACATGAAACTCACGTTGAACATTAACGACTACGACTACATTTAAGAGGCTCGGTCAGGCGTAGAGGTAGAGCGACACAATAGTAGTGGGTGTACATGGAGGCATTTGACATTATAAAAACCTGTGACT
The DNA here is from genome assembly GCA_030068275.1 of Clarias platycephalus. Classification (NCBI taxonomy): domain Eukaryota; kingdom Metazoa; phylum Chordata; class Actinopteri; order Siluriformes; family Clariidae; genus Clarias; species Clarias platycephalus. The sequence continues at coordinate 10,533,771 of JAQQZT010000006.1, read as the reverse complement.
GAGCTGCTTTCATTGCGTACGAGGTTGTTGTGAACCGAAACACGTCAGGGCAAACATGAAGTGAGTTTACTGCCCACCTCCTGTCCCAGTGTAGATAAGCTCACCTTGTACTGATGCCATCGTGCAGGTTGATCGTGTCAGCTACCTACTCCAGGAGATTTATGGCATCGAGAATAAGAACAACCAAGAGACGAAGGTAAATCAAGCTACTGTCTCGAACCAATGACATATAAGAATGTCAAGGTAGCAATAACCCGTGTGCCTTCACTAATAATTTACAGCTAGCGGTCCTTATGGAGGTTCCTGTGTCCTTAATATTTGTGTTATATGACCACATTCTCTCCCCCCCCCCCCCCCCCCATCAGTCTGTAGAGGATGAGAACAGTGACAACAGCAGTGAGTGTGTGGTGTGCCTGTCAGACCTGCGCGACACACTCATCCTCCCCTGCAGGCACCTTTGTCTCTGCAATGCGTGTGCTGACACACTACGTTACCAAGCCAACAACTGCCCTATCTGCCGACTGCGTGAGCATCTCACTAATCAATGCATACACTTCTGCCGGATCGGCTTGTTATCGAAACAGGCCGGGTCATGTTTTCTTAGCATGATGATGCATTTTAAATAGAAGTTTAAACAGAGGATTACAAAAATCTGTGTTATATGATCACGTTTCTTCCCCCATCAGTCTGTAGAGGATGAGAACAGCGACAACAGCAGGGCAAAAGAGCCGTCCCTGTTTTCTCCATATTGTCTGTATTTAATTTAATTGGATGCAGTTGTAAATGGCCGCTGTTGTAAATGTGTACAATACAGACTTGTGTAACACACTGACACCTGCTGGACAGAAGTAGTATTTGTAATAGTATATAGTTAGGGCATTGTGTCTTGTTTCCTTGAGGAACATTGTAGGAGAATGTATACATGGGTGACTGCCATAAGAGATTAGAACTCATTCCTATTGTTGGAGGAAATGTTTAAGCTTATAATAACAATATAAAGAACATAAGCCTAAATATCAACTCAAGCTTAAAGTTTCGACAGATCTACATATTTTAAAAGAAATTATAGATACAGATATTTCAAAAGTTTCAAGGTTTTCAGAGTGATAGTGGGAAAAAGATAGAAAGCCGCTGTAGGGGATCCAGTGAAGGAAATGAGAAGCAAAGCCCTTTATTAAACATTTGTAAATGTTTACCAACTTTTTTTTTTTTTTTTTTTGCATCTGGTAACATTTGGGCTCATTGTAAAGAGGGTGCAACAGCTGTGTTTGCTTAATTATAGTGCATTATTATTTTTTTTGTGTGTGTGTTTGCTTGTCCTTAAATGGGCTTTTTCTCCTCCTCACTAGCCTTTCGAGCACTGCTACAGATCCGTGCAGTGAGGAAGAAGCCTGCTGGAGTGCTCTCCACTGTCCCCTTCAGTCCAGTGTTATCTCAGAGCTCAGACAACACAGAAAATTCGGTATAAAGCTATGCAATAACTATGGAGGTTAAAAAAAAAAATACTAATCTTTAAATACTGATATCTTTAACAATTATTTTTCTACAGTCATAGCCTTAACACATGGACTCATTTCCCATTGTATTAAGGAAATATTATGAACTGGTCATTGTTTAAATAATTTTTGCAAATAGATTCAGACAATAATCAGTAATCTGAGAGTGTTTTGACCTTTTTCATTGGCCTGTAGAACTCTGAGAACATCCCTCCAGGCTATGAGCCCGTGTCTCTCCTGGAAGCTTTGAACGGCGTGCAGCCTGCGTCTCCCGCTCTGCCCTCGGCTCCTCTATATGAAGAGGTCCAGTATTCAGGAGAGATGGGTGACCCACTGACCCTGAGCTTAAAGCAGCAGAGCACCGTCGAGCTCAGTGCAGATCCAGCAGCTCTGAAATCCAAACTCAGCAAGTCACCAGATGGGTAATTTACACTTTGGCCACTCATTATTATTATTATGAGGATGCATTTTTATTTTTTTTACTGTAGTGATTTTTTTTCATTGCTATTAGTATGGTGACTGATCACATCTATATGTCCTGTTCTATGAATCACTGCATATCAACAATATTCAATTAAAAAAAAGGAACATGAACAACAGCAAGATAAGTAACAATAAAATAAGACATTTTAAATATAAACCGTGCCAAATACATAAATGTGATGAACCTGAATAATCATATGTAATAAGTTTAATTAAGGCTACAATTAGTGGAGAGTCCTAATTATTTATCCTATGTTGAATGTTTCTGGTATATTAAATTGTGTATGAAAGTTTTTCTGAGATCAGATAAAAAAAAAAACTTTTTTAAAAGATCTTCTTTAAATTTAGGATTTAAGCCATGGTTGTGCATGATGTACAGTATGATTTCTAAACTCAGTTGTCTAGCGAAATCATATTTCCGTTGTTCAGTAGGCAGCAGCTCACCCGTGTTTAAAGACTAATTAATATTTATCAGTAAATGAGATGATGTTTGCAATGCTCATACGCAGTATAAAAATAAATAACATTTGCCTCTTTGCATGGCATGGACTTTCATTTAAAATGCATGGAAGCCTGAAACCTTTTTTTAAATTTTTTTTATATATATAATATTTCATTCTGCAGGTCTACACGCTCCCCCACGTCTCCTATCCAGGAGGAGGAGGATGAAGAGCATCTCTCTGATCTGTCTGATGCTCAGCCTCACCCTGCGCGGCCCTACAGTCCAGCTCCAACTGAGGTCTGCCCTCGGCATCTCGCCCGCATACAGTATCACTTTATTAATTAGATCATGAAAGGAAGCTGCTTGCATTATTTTCATATTCAAACCATTTAGAGAGGCCTTGTACCATGTGCATGCATTTAAGTTGTTTTGTTTTTTTACGTTAATAATCTAAATTAATATAATACGTAAATTAAAAGATAAAATCTCCTTTGAATATGGCCCTACTGGGCCTCACAAAATTGCTGATGTGTCCCAGGCAGACATTGAGTTTGACACCGCTGACTTTTGGCTTTACATGGCCCCCAAAAAACATTTTATTTGTTACCAACATTATATTTCATTGGCAAGCATGATGTAAATAACATGCTAAATTCACGTTAGCTGTGGATGGGAGCATTATCATCTAAGAGCCCATTCGGCTAAGAATAGAAATATCTTACTGAGAGATGGTGATTAGTGAGAAAACGCATTGAATATGGTGCAGTCAGACCATAGAAAAAATGCTCACTTTATGACAGTTTTTTTTTTTTTTCTTCTTCCTTTTTTTTTCCCCCTCTCATCTATATGTGACACTTAAATAAATAGAACAGGAGAAAATATGGCAAATTACATACACTGGGGTGAAACAAGCTGATTTATATTTTATATATANNNATAAAAATAACTGCCTCATTCAGTGAAAGAAGAGAACTCTAGTAACAAGTCATTGTTGTAACTGTGTACATTATTGTTTGAGCTGCTCAGTGCTCTGAAGCTGTTTCATCCCTCCTCCCACACCTAGGCAACAGTAGATGGTATAGAATCAGATCCAGGATCCCCTAATACAGGTAAACGTACACTGGAGATGAAGTTATATTATTTAATTCAGTTATCTATTCTCTTATGATTGAAGTGTAAAGTGTAACATCCTAGTGTGTGTTTTTTCAGGGTCAGAGGGCAGGTCTGTGGGGGTGTCTGTGAGCGAGATCCTGCAGGACTGTCACAGTGCACGCAGCAGCCTGAGCCGCACTGAGAGCGATCCCTCAGCAGACCTGGCACTGCCTGGTGAGTGAGCTCTCCTTAATTATTACTTACATGGTCAGCACCAGCCCCTAAACATTCCCCCTACACTCCAGTGCCCCTAAACGTTCCCCCTGCACTCTCTACAAGCTACACCCTCGTTTTGCACTTCCTTCTTGTGTCGTTATTTACTCACTTCTGTGTCAAGATTTTTTCAGCAAGTGTGTAAGGATCCTGTGTTTTACTTGTGGTATTAATTAAAGAACTCTTAAGGCTTGTATTAGATTTCAGAAATGCCTCAACCTAAGATTAAATGATCGCCAAAAACCATAATGACCTTGTTGGTGTTGTGCATTATGATGAGGAAAAATTGCTTAACTCAAGTGGCACTATGCTGAAGAATGATCCAGACATTTTGTGCATGAAAAGTTGACCAGAACAGTTTATATGGTGAGGGAACATTAAATACAAATTTATATTTAATGTTTATTTCAGTGTTTGAAAAACAATCCACTAAATTCTGCAGAACTGTTTAAAAAAAATTCAGAATTGACTAAACCTAAGAAATGTTAATAATCGTGATTAAATTAATTAATGCGATTAGTCCTGATAAATAATTATTATAGTTTGACAGCACTACTTTTTAACTCCTTGCTGGACTGCTTATATTCTTGATTAACTTTGACGTGCTTTTACAGTCTGATGCTTGTGTGCTTCTGTGCTGTTCTGTTTCCTAACCCTCTCTCTGTTAATCTGACCTGAACTTACTCAACTTGCTCAGCATCTGAGTCCTGGTCTACTGCTGTTGAGGAATGTTCATAACGGTATGTAGGAGTAGTTCCCCGAGCGATCGCTTCAAGCTCCTTTCACTTTATTCTTGTTGCATTAACAGCCTATGGCTTTTGTTTATGTAGTTCTGCTTTTAAACATTAAGGAATGTTGTGCGCATAGCAGCTTTCTAAAAGTCTTCCTGTAGCAATATTTCTCTTATTGTAGTAATCTTTTCAGGGTCATCAGGGTCCATTGAGAGTCTGAAGAGTCAGAGCACCAGCAGCTCCATCCAACCTTTGCTCTGCCTCCCCAGCAGCCTGTGTATCGAGGACGAGCTCCTCAGCCCCTAGCAGCACTGCGCTCCTGTGTGCCTCTGCGTTATAGCATTTCTGCTTCAATTAAGAGTCTCCTTCTAAGAATAGCACAATCACTAATGTCTCCTAAAGGCTATTAAGAAACAGCATTGCTCATTTGAAAGGTTCAGACACTATTGTTTCTTTGCTGTGAACTACAGACCTTTTGAACACTGACACTCCTTTTATTTAAATCTTGTGTGTTTTAATGTCTTCGAAACAAACACTAAAGCAGAGGTACTCGATTCATTCTGACAAGTGTCATTGATGATCCTAAACTATATGAACAAATCTCATTGCTTCGACACATCTCTAATTGTGGTTATGATTTTTTTACACTTTTTATAGTACTAGTGCAATCGTGTATGGTCCAATCAGTTTCTTGTAAGATCCATTTGTTTCATTTTGTTCAATAAGTTTTTTTTTTATTTTTTTTTTTTATATACTCTACTGATGTGTAAATGCAATTCCAATTGTCCTTCTGCAAAATATCAATCAAAACATCTGTCTGTTAATGTCGGTTTTGGTCAGAGTGTTCATAATTGGAAACCATGAACATTTACTTGAGCGTTAGTATTTGAGTTAAAATTGTCTTTTTATTTCCATAAAGCGTCAGTTTACCTGTTAAGCTTGGTCCCACACTAAAATGTTTTTAACACTTGGAACTGTGTTTTAGTCCAGGACTGTGCTCAAACTCTGACTAAACACCAGTCTAGCCAGTCACAACCATGGCTTTTTAGTGATTCACTGCTTCTACGCACTGTAGAATGAATATTGTATATTTGTATGTATGTAGTTACATCATTTTATCATAAATTGCTGTACATAAATTCTTCCTGTTGTCCCCTCATTCAAATACACATAATCTGGTCTCATTATTTTGGATACACAATCCAATATTATACAATATCATAAGGTGGAAGTTGACCTGCTGCATTTGACCTTTTAAAAAATAAAAATAAATTTTAAAAAAAAGTTTTTTTTAAACATAGTCAGTGAGAACTTTTTGTTCATAATATAGCTACAGTTGGAAGATAGAGTACTTTATTAATCACTCACTCATTGTCTATACCACTTTATCGTGTCTGGCGGAGGGGATGATGAAGTGGAGCTTATGAGAACTTGGGTCTTTGGACTGTGGGAGGAAACCGGAGTACCCTGAGGAAACCTACCAAGCGTGGGGAAACATGCAAACTCCAGACCTGAGGTGGGAATCAAACCCAGACTCTGGAGGTGTGAATCCATGGTGCTAACCACTAACTCACTGTGCAGCCCACTTTATTGATCCCAAAAGGAAACTGGAATGTTACAGCAGTCAATTCACAGATTATACATAAACATACAGACAACAAATTGAAGAATATTAAGGCTAATTAAAATACCACAAATTGAAGAATATTAAGACTAATTAAAATTAAAATACCACAGCGGGAAAAGGGTAAAGTTAATAATAGACGTTTAAAAAATGTGTGCAAAGACACATAAAAAAAGAGAAAAGAATACGTTTAATCTACAACTACATAACGTGTGCTTAAAATATTTTCTGAACTTGAGACTATAATGGAACTTAAGGGGGTGTAGTAACAGTATACTGCAACAAGATGGCGCTCTGCCACCAACTTGAGTAATGTAATATAACGCACGAAATAACACGTTTGTTTATTAAACACGCATGAATTATACCCTTTTTGTGGACATTATTGGTTTCAAAATTATAAAAGAAAAAAGATTAAAAGACAGCGAGAAAGAGAGTATAATGGGCGGGGGTTGGGGGGGAGGGGGTATCTAGGGTGGAATGGGGTTAATAAGAAGAAAGCTGCTTCACGCGGGCGATGTGGCGGGCGGCCTGCGCGCGCTCCCTCAGTTAGCGCCTTTCCGCGAGGCTTGGCGCGCGACTTCACCAACGGCTTCATGTTATAGACTGCAATGTGAGAAGTGTGTAGAAAAACATCCCTACACACGCACACACACACACACGCATGTGAGGACTTAATTACAATGCACGCAATTACACACACCAAACTGTCCATTGTAGCCTTACACACAGTAAAACCCATAGTGTTGAATTAACAGAGAATATAGTGTAAAGCTTATTTGTCACTAACTGGACGTCTCTGTTACCGTGTGCTGTAGGTATTTATCTGGTTATAACACAGAAGTGTGTGAGGGTTGTGGTGTATGGTGGCGAACGAACATGGCATGTGCCATCATTCTGTAATTCTAAAATGATTCAACCTATTGATTGTCAAACTAATGTATTCTGACACAAGTATCCCGGGCTCTTTTGTGTGTGTGTGTGTTTTGTGTGTGTGTTCTGGTAAAGACACGCCCCTCGGTGCATTCTCTCCACACTGCTGCGATACGCGACACTCGCGCCTCAGCTTAGCCAATCAGCGCGCGAGCGCTTTTAAAGGGTCGTTAGGAGCGCACGCGACCGTTTTAAAGTGTTTCCTGCATTGTGGATCATGACACTCTGGACGTGCTAGTCTCGAGCTGGATCTAATTTCTTTCGAAGAAGAATGGAGTGAGTGAAATTCAAGCATTGCGACTGTGTGTCTTTGCTGCTCATCTCCTCCTGAGTGAATGCACTTGTTGCGCTTCCTCCGCCTCCAGCTAACGGACTCGCACTCGTTCATCCGGGCCAGGGGCTTCGCAACAGGTTCACATTTTCACCATCGCCGAGGCAAGTAAGCTTAATGGCTGCTCGTTTTAAGTGCATTTTTTGTGATGCATACATTTAGTATTTTATTTGTCAAGATTTTACTATAAATTTCGAATTAAATAATAATAATAATAATAATAATACATTTTGCACGCTCAGGTGTAATGTGCCTGTTTGTTTTCTCTCTCTCTCTCTCTCTCTCTCTCTCTTTCTCTAGAGCTCTTAAAACGTGTTTCACGATGCCAGTGTTGACGAGTCCAGAGATCGCCAAGAAGTTCAAGGAGAAATGGATGCTGCTGCATCCGGAGGATCAGGAGGACGCGGGCGGCGCTCTGAGTTTTGACGACAGTCTGACGAGCCTGCATTGGCTGCAGAACTTCTCCATCGTGAGCGCGACTCCGGACAGAGCGCCCGGTTTCGGCTGGCGACCTCAGCAGCTCCTGCACCCTCTGGGTGGCACCGAGTCTCCCTCCAGCCCCCCTGCAGGTGACACAGCTGCCTCGGGCACCGCACACACACCCGGGAATCCCGCCGTCTCCTGCAGTAAGCTGGCCGGAACGAGCGGCGCCTATTCGCCGGGTTACGGCCACAGCGGAGCTCAGTCGCACGAGGAGGTCGATTATAAAACCAACCCGCATGTTAAACCGCCATACTCATACGCCACGCTCATCTGCATGGCCATGCAAGCCAGCAAGAAGACCAAAATCACCCTGTCCGCCATCTACAGCTGGATCACCGAGAACTTCTGCTATTACAGACATGCCGAGCCCAGCTGGCAGGTAAACACCATATATAGCTCCTTATAACATAAAATAAATAAATAAATAAATAAATAGGCATATAAAAAAATAAAAAAACATTCAGTGCTACTTAATACATGAAGGTTTTTAAGTAATAAGGTAATAATTTTTTTTGGTAGTAAACAAAGAAAGTTTCATTATTCATTATTATTTATTTAAATGTCTCATGATTTACAGAAGACTTCAAGGACAGTACTGTGATAAAACATTTAAATGGTTCAAACATTTTAAAGAAAGCCATATACCTGTGAATGACAATCCAGCCAAGGTGGCTCGTAGGCTCTGCAGGTGTTCCCGTGAACGTTCAGTAATTAAAACGCCTAGTCCTTGAAAATTGATGGATAACCTGTTGCCCACTTGCAGGAGTGACACATCAGTCTGTGGGAACTGTACATCCAATCATTCATGAACACCACTTGCACATTACAGGAATTCAGCTGGGAGTTATTCTCCCCCACAGTCCTGCCATTAAAGGAGTTCCTGGGAGGCCAGCAAACAGCCAGTCCAATAATGGATCCTGTATACTGAGATTTTTATTTATTATTTTTTATTTTTTTATGGTATCCAAGCACTAGTGAAACACTGGGATGAGTGCATTAGTTTAGCAGGGGATTATATAGAGAAATAAAGGTAGTTTTTAGTCTCATAACTGTCTTCTGTTTTTCTACACAATCAAAAGTCCCGGATTGATTTGAATGCCTCTCACATAATCTATGTAAAACACCTAAACAAAAATTTATTACAAAAAACTCACTGACCACTTGTTCATGTCCATTCTCTTAGACTGTACAGTGTTCAATGTGATATGTGTTAAGATGCTCAGGGAAAGCCTTAGCTGGGGAGGGGGGGGGGGGGGGGGTAGAAACCGAACCCACTAAGCCCAGGAGCCATAGTGTATCCTGGGGACTGTCTGTATAATGATGGACCCCTAGGGGCAAGATGCTGGCAGTGTGGCACATCTGATCATAAGAAACATGCAGTGCTGCATTACAAGAGAGCCTCATTAGGAGCATTTGCTCTCCTGTACACACAACACATCCCTCCCCCCAGTGTTCATCTCCACCAGCACCACCCACTGAGCACAGTGGGCCAGAGAAACAGGACACCTCGACCTGCTGTACAACGAGACCTTACAGGGGTCATTATGTAGAAAACACGGCACCGTCATAAATAAACCTGTTTTTGTAAATGTAATGCACATTGTAATTGTGAAGAAAATACAGCACATTGTGGTAATGAACATGCTGTCTGAATCTTTGTGTACCTCCATTTGCATTTGCATGCTTTTCAAAAAATGAGTCATAAATGAATGGTACAGTACATGCCTCCTCAATTAACAAATCTCAATCATCCCATTCTCTTCCAGAATTCAATTCGCCACAACCTGTCTCTGAACAAGTGCTTTATGAAGGTCCCTAGGCAGAAGGATGAGCCGGGAAAGGGAGGCTTCTGGCAGATCGATCCCCAGTATGCAGACATGTTTGTGAATGGTGTCTTCAAACGCAGGCGAATGCCTGCCACAAATTTCACCACCCAGAGACAAAACAGAATTCTGTCCTCTTGCTCTCCTTACAGCCCGCAGCGCAACCCACAAACGGGCATGGATCTCTACCAAGAACCTATAACTGGCAGCAAGCGCAAACAGGCCTGTCCCAAACGAGGGGGCAAGCTGGGGAGAATGTCCCAGTCTCCCCTGTTAGCAAGTGAGATCAAAACATCAGATGTGCTCCGGGGAGATTTCGACCTGGCTTCAGTGTTTGACGATGTTCTGAGTGGAAATGGCAGCACTTTTGAGGACCTGGACATCAACAGTGCTCTGAGTTCCCTCGGCTGTGAGATGGAGGTGTCCACACAGAACCAGCATGCGTCCACTGTGTCCAAATGGTACAGCAACGAGGACGAGCAGGCTTGTGCTTACTTGGAAATGAGCAGCATGATGGGATGTAGCATGGAAGACTTTCAGCGCCAGCAGCAGCCACAGCATCAGCAGATACACAACCATCAGCAATATTACGAGGGACTGGCCCTGTTTTCGGATCTGCCTCAGCAGCAGCAACCCTGGGAGATCAAAGAGGAGGTACAGGCCATTCCTCTGTCTCTGGATCAGAGTTACGGTCTATGCGAAGGATTTTTCTCTGAGATGAATATGTGGGAGAGGGGAGAAGTTTTTCTCTGAACACATGCATTGTCACTGCTGGTCTGCTGGCCTGATGACTTTTGTTTTGCTACATTAGCATACTGAATGGTTCAAGAAGTACTATGTAATTATTGTTTTTACTTGCTTTGGATTTTTGTTCCCTGAGAATCTATGCTAAAATGTTGATAATTATCCTCATTGTATTTTTTAAGACATTTAAATCGTGTTTGGATTCAATAACATGCTAATGACTACAGTGGAACATATCAAAGTAGTGGCAAATTTTGTGTAGACAAATCAAATTAAATCTATATTAATTTTAGTTGACTTCATATTTTAGATACGATCATAACATGAATATGTGCTATTTTTTACATCTTTAAAATAATCAGATGGATGGGATGGGGATGCAACAAGCCAAAGTGCTTTGCAGAAATATTTTCAGAGATTTTCAGATACACAGCACAAGCACTTTGAGGCAGTGTTTAGGTTTCATTCCTATATATCAACCTTATAATTTATTTGATGAAATGTGAGAAATGCAGTTTGTTTCTTTTTTTTTTTTTTTCATTTCTATCTTTAATTTTCTCTCTGTTTTTTTCAAATCATTTCATTTTTTTAACATAAGCTGTTTTAAATGCCATTGTCCTGATTTTTTAAAAATTAATTGTTAGGAGCAATATGATATTAAGGCAAGGACTGTTTTAGATTTGTATTTGTATCAAGTTACCTAACATGCAACTTGAATCTAATTATATCCTGTACTTGAATAAAAGGATCAACCATCTCTGCAAGTTGTGGTGTAATTATGTTAGACAGTCCAGTGCTGTTTCAAGCTCAGTATAATACACATTTATATACTGCAAAACTGACCGCTGTTAATTAAAAGGTAAGTCCCTGGGATTACCGTAAATATCTAACAACAACATCTAAAAAAATTCTTATTATAAGAAAGATTCAAAGGTTAATCAAGAGACATTTCAGCCTAAACCCCTTTGTTGTAAGGTTGGGAAATCCACCATTTACTAGTTTTACTAGAAGGTTGTAGGTTCAATTACCACTAGCCTCCTCATGTTTCTTTCACCCTAGCATCTTTTAGGGGACATTTAAATAAATAAAATATTAGCTTTATGTGTGAGTGATACTCTGTCATCTTTATACGCAATTATGGTTGGATTACCGTTTTCTGGTGTGTGGTTTCTCATTAAAATTGAAAAGTGGGTTTTAAACTGTATGTTAATTACATAATTTAGGAATTTCCACTCTTTTATAAAACCAACTCATTACATTTTAATTGTCTGGATATTGATCACAGAGCCTGAGTCAGTCGCTCCGGCTGAACACGATGCCGCACACAGGTCATCATTCTATACCCGTTTCCCTGTGCTCTAGCTGATCTTGTGTTTTACTGACACGACAGTTTACTTATCGACAAGAAGACTGCAAACATGCTTCAGACATGTCCGGACTGGCCCATCTTCTTTAAATGACTTTTAGTTGCACTGAATAAATAACAGTAATACGGTTTGTGTTATTTTCCTCCTGTGCCAGACCTGTGCTGTGCTGAACTTTACCCTTTATGGCTACATAATGTGAGAGAATGGTTGGGCAAGCTCAGACACCGTTGATAAACCTTTCACCAATTACATACATTCATAAACAATTTGATTTTAAAGTCTGAGAGCAATGTAAAATTTGTTCTTAAGTGTTTGATTTTGATCTAGGTTTTTGATGTAGTGCGAAAAACATCAAGAAGCCAGAATATAATAAAAGCAAACTTTAAAGGTATGCATTTTTGTATGTATCCGGCTCTGTTTTAGTTTTCAAATCCCACTCTGGAAAACATTACCAGTGAAATTCCAATGCATTTGGGGCAAAAAGTAATACTTTCACGTTTTAAAATCTCTTTTTAATGAAAAAGGATAAAAAGGAAAGGATTAAACAATCACGTTGGTGCTGCCTCCTTCTGCTGGAGGTCACTGTGTAGAACCCCTCTGGATCTATGGGATAATTCACATTCCTAGAACTTCAGGGAGAAGCAGGGATGCTAATTCCACCTCCCTATGGTTAAGTTAAACAAAGCAACGGTCAACATGTGAAGCGTTTCCTCGGTATTCATATTCGTTGGCTCAGTGTGTGATTCTCCGCAGGACCGTGGACAGGTTGAGGTTAAAGCACTCTAACGTACCATGCAGGCCGGTGGAGGTGACGTAGCACAAATGAGTTAGAGCCTTCATGATGGTGTGGGTGGAGAGGCTAAGAGAGCGGAGGAGGTGATGATCGTGTCTCAGGGGAGACATTTTTATGTGGAGGTGGGCTGGAAGAGCTTCTTGGCAGAACAGATAACATTATCTCCCTAGTGGCACAGCCGCAGCGCTGTATTTACACGGGCCACGGTCTCTACTCAGACCCAGCAAGCAGACCTGTCAGCAGGAACAAGGGCTGCTGTCACGGCAGGGCTGCCCAGCGTTGCTTTATTTCCCCCTGGGCACGACTGGCAGCCTCTGATTACAGGTGTTATGTAGGCATGCCAGCCAGATTTCACACAGAGAGACAGGGTGGCTTTAGTGTACAGCTTGCAAAAACTACTGCACTCAGCATCAGCTTTATAGTTTGGAAAATAAAACCAGTTTTTATTGGTATCTTGAGTAAGATTATATGTAGAACAGCATTGCTCATTGGTTAAGGAAAATATTTATTTTTTCAAAAGTCACATGATAAGGATTCAAAGTGGATATTTGTACATTTGGGGCATTTTCTTCCTGTTCACCTCTATGTCATGTCTCTATGTAGACTTCATACAACTTTAGAGAAGCCTATTCATTTTAAGACACATTTTGTGTCCTTATCTCATTTGGAGCTTGACTAAACCCTTTTGTTCTGGGATGGATTGGGGGACACTCATAGGACAAGGTTAAAGGCCAAAGGTAATTTTGAAAACACTTCTTTGGAAAGCATTGATGACGTTTGTGTGATGATGACATTTAGTGTAAAAGAGATAAAACATTTATGTCTCCTGCACCATTTTTCCCCACAATTTTTGGCAATTTTTGGCTTAGACCACTGCAGTTAATGCAGGTATCACTCTGACGACTTGTGCACAGTATTAAAGGCTGTTATTTTAATAGATCTGGCCTTGAATGCAACTGGTAAAAGTTGGCCTTCACAGTCTTACCGTTTATTCCACTTGCATTGGCGCAGGTTTAGCAGATGCATTAAAGCATGAAAACATCTTTAAGCAGTTTTGTTTGATTTGAAAACATTGATATTTTTAAAAAATGCAGTCTTATTGTAATTATTAGTCTATCAGCCTATGTGTTTAATAATAATCCAAAATAGTTAAATTATATATACATTATATAATTGATAAAAATGTTTATCAATTACACAAATCAAGGTAAATATTTTCTTAGTACCTTAATATTAATTGCTAGTATTTTTAAATAAAAGCCAAATAAATAATTATATTTAAAGTAGAATTGATATATGTTTAAAGTTTATATCCATCTTTTCCAAAACTGTTATTAACAACTAATTCAACACAGTGTTTAAAAAAAAAAAAAAAAAAAATTTCCCCTGCTATTTTACAATTAGATGACAACAGAAACCTTGTCATTTTGGCTGCACTGCAGTAAAAAGGTTGCGCTCACACAGGACTTTGCCTTTCACAAACCCATCCTTTGTTGGCACAAAATTTAAAATGCAGAGCCTGTGTTTTATGTGTTTTTAATATGCTAATTATAACTATTGTGCTGAAACTGTCCAAATACTAATACATATACAAGCTCGTAAATTTGGGCAGCTGTTTACGCCTCTGTGACAAAGTCTGTATAGCAGTGTCTGAGCGAATAGACATGCAGTTAGGAAGCTTTTGAAATGCAGCCTCAGGTCCCCCATGCAGCATTTAAAATGTGCTGCATGTGATCTTTTTTTTTTTTATATGGAAAAAATTATGTTTTGCTCTGTCCGCTGATTATTGCAATCTTGCTATTGTATTATTATTATTAATAATAATAATAATAATAATAATAATAATAATAATAATATAAATAATAATAATAGTATTATCATGAAAGTATACTAATTTGTAATGTTTTCTTTTCCTTTTATAAAGTAGGTGGACGTGCTATAAAATTGTTTACATGTTGACTAGATGAGACACTTTCATGGTAGGACTGAGATAATTCTTATTTTCTAATACTAAATTATGAATTATTATGAAGATCACTAAGCTACTAAATAAATAAATAAATAAATAAATTATATATACCAACTAGGTGGACATGCCATAATGTGTGTGTTTGTGTATATATACT
>JAQQZT010000006.1:10494521-10511426 GCA_030068275.1 Clarias platycephalus | reverse complement strand
AGAACTATTACAGAAAGGCTGACCTCTGTGTCTTAAAATAACAACTAACTGTTGTTTTTCTTGTTGGTACGTAATTATCTAATCCCATATGTGTTATTTTATAGTTTTGAAATCCGCAGTATTGTTGTAGAATGTCGAAAATAAATCACTAAACAAAAACAAAGAAATTTGCAAGTGTTCTAAAACTTTTGAACGGTAGTGTGTATATATATATATATATATCTCACACAATAAATAGATCTAACCATGCTTTCCTTGAAAGGGTCACGGCAGTTCGAGACAAGAACACACACCATCAACCAAATGACCGCCTTGCATACACTAACTCACATTCACTCACTCATCTACACCTAGGAGGAATGTAGAGTAGTCATGTAGCTGGCGTGTTCATACAATTGGTAATCTTAATGGTAATCCTCAGGTAATTCCTTCTAATCCCCTTTTTTTTATTTTAGTTGATTTGCTTTAATGAAGCCCTTCAAAATGTAACTCGACATTCTTAATTTAAATGTAAATCAGATGGACAACACTGTATATCTTGGCTTCTTTTTAAAAAAAGAACATTGCTACACCTAGTCCCAGCTGTTCTGTAAAATGTGTACTGCATTACCGCTCATGTGCTCAGGGCCGATGTTAATAAAAGTTAAGGTTTGTGGCTTTCATCCAGATCGACCCCCTGGAGCAGAGTGCTTCTAATTTCTCTGAAAAATGTGTACCAATGTGTACTTTCATAATCTTGAGGAAGCACAGGCTAACCTGAGACCGATGCCATACCTCAACCCAGAACATGTCTACACTTGCCTTGTTTACTGATTAGACACGTAGGTTGTGCGCAGGAACAATGGTCCATCTCTAAAACAATGCCACGTATGCTGTTGGACAGTATCGGGGGGGTCGACTCTTTAATGCGTACCTGGCTGTTGAAAAGCATTGCACCGGTGGATTATTTTTCATACCTGTCATTAGAGTGCTATTGTGTGTCTAAAGCTGAAAACTGGTATTTTCTTTCAAATGTCAGTTACTGAAGTCTTCAGGTTTATAGACCGTACATGAACCGTTTGGTAGTATAAACTATTTAACATTTTTAAAAGTCTGTTATCATTTTAATTTGAGGTGGAGTTCATATTTTTCATGGAACCCAATTTGTCTTTTACTGTATTATTAAGAAAGGTATGTTTGCTCAGGAAACATACTGAATCCTACTAAAGTATTACTTCTTTGTGAATGACTTTCCTTTTCAACAACTATTCAACATTTTGGTTATAGTTCTTATTGAAAAGACAAAAAGGAGCCGGCTTGTTTCATCTGTCCATATACTGTAGACATTGTCCATTAAATTATAACTATGAGGTCAACAATGATCCACGCTCCAGTTATATTAAAACTTCTGTCTTATCAGAGCTTTCCGTTCAAGGCTACTGTCTCCCGAGCCACTCCTGTGCAGGTGTGAACGTGTTACATCAGTTCATTTTTACCTGCGGTGTGAGCACAAATGGACGCCCCACTTGTGATTTGCACGAAATAAGAGAAGAGTGACGTGATTCGTTTTTTGTGGTCCGAGGGTGTACCTGGTGCCAAAACAACTCACGGAAGAGTGTAAACAGAAGCATTTGGATATCTGCTAATAAAATCAGAACTGATACTTGATGGAAGAGAAAGTTTCTTAAAGAGAATCATTACTGGTGGCGGGACACGGATTCGTCACTACGAGTCTGAGAGTAAACAGCAAAGTGTGGAATGGAAACATCCTCAATCACAGAACAGAAAAAGTTCAATAGTCAATCATCAGCTGGAAAATTGATGCTTACAGTTTTCTTTGAAGCCATAAAATTCCAGTATTGGAACATTATCAGGAAAAAGGTTTAACAGTCAACAGTGCTCGTTACAGTGAGATGCTAATTAAAGAACTGAAGCCAAAACGTAGATGCAGAGAACGGCTATACAAGGGCATTGTGATCTTACATGATGATGCACGTCCACACACTTCTGCCCACACTGTCGGCGGTCTGCAAAAAATTCATTTTGAGGTGTTAAAGCATCCTCCCTATAGCCCTGATCTTGCTCAATTGGACTTTCCCCAGTGTGGGCCGCTTATATATTCACCTTTGATGAAGAACTGAAGAATAATTTTTTTTAATGCATGAATATGAAAGCTTGTTGACAGATGGACAACGTGTATTATAAAGCAGGAGATTATATTGAAACATAATTCAGTATTCCGGGATTCAGTGGAGACAGTATTTGTTACACAGCTGTAAAAATCTTACATTATCACAAGTTTTACTTTTTATACTTGGATTTTTATGCAACTTTCAGGAATATCTACTAGGGAAAAGTCACTACCTTGGTCTGCTACAGTAACATTACCTAAAGAGTGTATCCTATTTCTCATTGGAAGGACTTTAAGGCTGAAGGCTGAAAGGCAAATTTAACAACTAAAGTAAATCTAAATACTATATTAAAAATGTTATAAGAAGAACAATTAAGAGCCCCCAAATCTTTGTTACTCATAAATCAAGCTTGCGCTTTAGGACAGCAGGCTCCTGCACTGCATTAGGGTCACTCTCATCTCTGAGATGAAGCAGTGTGTGGGCATTGTGAAGGGTCTTGTTAAGCTCATGTGTAATGAGCAAACATGTTCAGGGACGTAATTAGCAGACAAGAAGCAAGTGCACGGAGTTTAGGGGGACACCGAGAGGGCTGAGGATCACTACTGCTGGGGAAGACAGTTTCCAGCAGCCCGAGGCCTGGAGCTGACAGCTGAGTAGTGCGATGAAAGAGCCGTGGGCCAGAATGTGGCCGTTAACTCTCCAAACACCCACAGGATAAAAATGACAGCATGACCTGCTTTAAAAAAAAACAATGGCTTAAAATGTAGGGTTAGAGCTGGTTAGTGGAGTTCATTATATTTTTATACATTTTATGTGCACCAACCCACAATGATGAGTTTCAGCAATTTATCATAATAATGAAGAAAAAAAAAAAAGCAAAAGCAGTCCTAATTAACCTGTGTGAAGGATGACAGATTAAAACCACTAACAGCCTAAATAAAGCGTTAATGTTACCATTACAGCACCTCATGTAGAGTGCTTTGAATAATCCCTAATGATCTATCTGACTTGTGCTGCTCCTGAGTGTGACAGCCAGCCAGTGCACAGGTGGCAGATACACTCGGTCACTTGTTGGGACCGAAGATCCTCTCTCTCCACTGAGGCATGACTGTGTTGGCTAGATCAGGTGCGCAGTTGACAGCCCCCTTCCTTAAAAAAGCACACACACACACACACACTGCCACCACCATGTGCACCCCCTTGTCTACCTGCAAGCCCCAGGCCTGGTACAGCTCTAGGGGAGCTTGCTGTGTCCTACGGACTACTACGAGGGACAATGAGGGGAGACTGCCTGCCACTAACCACCTGCTGCGCAGCTGCCTGGGTCCAGTTTCAGGGTCAGCTTTCAGCTGCCTCCCCCATCAGTCCCTTAGCCCTCAGCATCCAGAAAACACACTTCCTCCATGTTTGTAATCTTCAACTAAGAACTGATGCCTACAGTGAGATCATGGGGAAGCCTTTTTGATCTACTTGAATAATCCTATATCCCAAAGTCTGTTTTCATGATATGTCAGTGTTTTTTTTTTATTTTTATTTCAACATGTTTGTTACAGTATTTAACGCCTAGTGTTCCCCAAAAGATGCTACTAACGCAGAGAATCTTCCATGTTCCAATTCAGTGACCTAGACAGGGCAATTCTAGTTAATCTATGATTGCCTGGAAGACAAAAAAAATGCCCTGTGCGCGACCAAGCAGGTCAACTGTTAAACTCATAACCAGTTGATGATAATCCAACCCTTTACAGCTATTATTTGTTAACTAACACAAAATTGCTTAGGTTCTTTTAGTCATTCTCTGATATTCATTAACGTGTATTTTATCAACAGGCTCAATAAGACCTAATCTCACTGTAACACATTGACATTCATCTCATTAGTGGCACAATGTGTTAAGGAAAAATGTCCAAAAATGTGGACAAAGAAGAAGAATGGGAGTCAGTGAGGAGGCCAGTGTCAAAAAAAGATAGAGACAGCGAGGCCAGCCCTGTGCCTCGAATGATCGCTACCTTGTCAGAGTGCTGCCGCTAATCAGCGGATGGCTGTTGTGTAGCCCTTAAGTGTGTGTGTGGGGTTTTGTGTGTTGGGGAGGGCTTGAGAAGCTCTCTTCACACACTGATTTGATGCTGATCAATGATTTGCGATATGGACCTCTTACCCTAAAATTACCATCTCTATAGGGCACTGCATGGAGAGCATGGGGGCTGGGAAATAGACCGGCTAATTTCCTCTGTAGTGCCAGGGTGGGTTTGATGTATAGAGCTGCTAAAAACCTGTGATTGCATGGGCTGCCTCTCTCAGCTGTTCCATTGTCCTTAACTGGGAGAGAGCGAAGGAGACGATGGAGCAGTAGCGAGAAACAAGGGAAAGGGGGACAGAGAAAAAGAGCACGAAATGATGGAAAATGTACCAAGTTGTTCCCGAGGAGGGATTTGAGCCTTCAGCATCACAGGAGCATTGTTTGCAGACATGTAATCATCAGCAGAAGAGCACTCAAGCGACTTCAGCAGCCTGCAGCCCAACGCACACATATTCATTTGCTACCTCTTAATTACCATTTCGCCTAAACTAACACAGGCCCCGTTGTGCTGTGTTGGGCTACAGTAGGAGACGGGAGAGTGGGGGTCGAAATTAACATAGCACACAAGAGAGAGGAGCTTTTAATCGAAGGAGGTACGGGAGAGACGGTGGGCCGTGAAGATGGAACCCTATTAATGCACTGAAGCGTTCTCTGTAGACCGGAGCTCATCCCTCAGCCTGTGGCGGAGAACAAGGGCGAACCCAACGCACAAACCTCCCCCTTAAAAGCGCTGAATAAAGAACTGCTTTCAGGTCAGCACAATAACAAACATTGTGGCAAACAATCATCCAGACACAATAATCCTTGTAGATGGAATGTGTAATAGATAATTACATTAGGTAATCACGCACCAAAAATGGGTTTCTGGACATGATTCTTATCACGAAATCCACCTTCTTTATGAACAGAAAATAAATATGACTCACAGAGAATTACATTTACTTTTATTGTACTGTGTATTACATGGGTAGCTAAAACACTACCAAACAATCACCACTCAAGTAGCAGTGAACATATTACAGGTTAAGAACAAAAGTGCTCAGAGTTAATGGAACACAGATATGGCAGCAGTTGGTATTGATCAACAAGGCACTAGAGGCAGTTAGATCACCTCTCCTCCCTAGGGAGAACTTTTCTCTGAGACTATAAAATTAATACCTTCACTGAGTGCATGTAAAAAGTACAGAATAATACAGACTCTAAAAGAGCAAATAATATCAGTTAGAGACAGAGGACT
Source organism: Clarias platycephalus (assembly GCA_030068275.1). Classification (NCBI taxonomy): domain Eukaryota; kingdom Metazoa; phylum Chordata; class Actinopteri; order Siluriformes; family Clariidae; genus Clarias; species Clarias platycephalus. Next base: position 10,506,001 of record JAQQZT010000006.1, on the reverse strand, counting down.
GGAAACCCTTTCACCAATTCTCTTCTTTTTTTCTCTGGATTTCCTCCTCTCTCTCTCTCTCTCTCTCTCTAAGGCCTCAGTGGAGGTGAGCGTTGAGGTCATATTTCTCACAGAACTTGTCTGTCAGAGGGATGCAGGTAAGCAGCTCGCACCATTCACACTTGACTGAATAAACATAGAAGAGCACCACGAAGCTGGAGAAGATTCCCAGAAAGAGTGCGAGTGAGACCAATATCTGGCAGCGTTTGCGGTACATGTCCATTCGGCCAAAACTGATGTAAGGTAGAAAAGCGAAGGAGAGGAAGAAGCCTGAGATGAAACCACAAATGTGGGCGAAGTTGTCAATCCATGGCAGCAGGCCAACGGCAAAAAGGAAGAGAACCACACACAGCAGCTTGACGAAGGCCCGCCATGGCCGTGCTAGGATCTGCCAGCTCTGGAACAGCTCTACAAAGAGACAGGCGAGGATGCCGAACTGGGAGCCCGCTGGGCCGACCTAATTTGAAAAAAAAAAAAAAAGTAGTTAGTTAGGTCATTGTGTCCTTAACCACATTAAACAACACAACACAGATGTTGTCAGTGTATGAGAATGACGGCACCTCGGCTCTGTAAGGAAGAAATATGGCGCTGGCCAGGTTGCCTGTAATACCGCTGAGGATGTAGATGATGGATATTCGTAGCCACCCTGCAAGTTTTTCCAAATCCCTCAGAATGGTCATTTGGAAGCACACAGACACCAGACAGTGTAGAATCCTTGTAAAAAATAAAAAAAAAGGTTTTTAAAAGGTTGCTTCAGCATAAGTTATAATTCATAGATGCATTACAAAACATTAAAGGCGATTTAGATATTTAGGTGATATTTTCTAAGCAGATGTTGCACTTACCCAGCATGCAGGAAGAGAGACAGCCACAGGCGATAGAACTGATCTGGTATCTCTGGGTTGAGAAAAGGCAGCAGGCCACACACATCATCCATGCAGTGCACCTGATGAAAAGCATGTTTTAGAGAACTGCCACTTGAACCTCCACCTAGTGGTGGACCAATTATGTTCAACAAGTTCAACAGGACTGCAGCTTTGTACACCCCCTACTGGCTATGTCGAGTGTGAGCTGTTACATGTTTACAAAACAAGTAGCAGAAGCAGTAGGAGACATGGAAATGTACCTGGGAGCAAAGTGTGGCTTCTTCATGAAAATAGCCCTTCATGAAGTCACAGTACTCTCTGGATGTGATTTCACACCTGGGAAAATGAAAAAAAAAAAAAATGCATTTTATCCACTGAAAATAAATAATGTGTTAGGGAGTAATAGGGTGGCTAAAAATGTTGTGTAGTCACATAGCTCGCCCTTACCTTCCTTTGGTTCCAATGCAGCATGGTCGGCCTGTGATCACACAGTCTATGTGTGGCAGGTTCGTGTGGTTTCCACTGCTGTACCTGGTACAGATCTGAAAGAAGACAAGACATTTCTGTAACCACAATTAATTCTGAACAATGCAAATAAAAAAATACAGTTTGCAGGGGCATAATGTCTATTCCAAATAATAAAACGAACCATATAACAAATCATTTCCAAATAAAATAAAAAATAAAGCGTAATACAATCACAGGTCCTTAGGACTGAGTCATACTTACCGGCCACTTGGTGATGTCATCAGGCCATTCATGAGGTGAGACAGAAGCTGGCTCCAGACAAGTCCTGATGTCAGTTCACAAAGCAATCAGTCACATGCCTAAATCATTCTACCACTTCATTAATAAAGCTTATAACACATTACCTTGGGTCTTGGTGACAAACTGAGCCGTAGTTGCGCAATTTGCCATCTAGATATGGAGCACTTGAGTCCTGAGGCCACTTTACCCAGAGAGCCAATGTACTCTGCCAATGTAGACAGAAAGAGTGAGATATGTGCTACTATAGTATTAATAGGCTACATTAATCATGAACTGTGACAATACATTATAATTAAATACTGTAGGTATTGTGAGTACTTTCTGTTTTTCTTGTTTTACATCACCGTGCTAAACACTACATATTTGTAGGCATTAAATAAAATAAATGTAAGTTATAGCAGGCATCACAATATTGTGTTTGGACTGTTTGTCATGAAATTTACTTAGTGAAATATTTGTGTCCAATCGCATGCCCCAAAAACCCTGTGTAATTCTAAGACTTATGTATTCGCACAGCCACGTCCCACAGTGAGGGGATAAAATAATGGCACTGACTGAACACTCTTCCTGAGAGGTCTGCACGCAGCCTGATTGGTCATTTCGGACACAGCAGGCTGAGTGGCGCTCCTTCTCCTTCTTCTCCTGGATTAGGTCATGCACCTGCTGGTCTTGGCGCATGCATGGTGAGAATTTGGCTCCTAAATGTATCAGCGCCACCTGTCAGCCAAGATGGGATAGTGTAGTTAATTAGTTTGTTCCACACGACTAAGCAAGCATTGGATCATTAGTGAAGAGAAGATGGTCATGGCAACCTACTGAGTTCGGTCCAACCCAGAAGTTCTCTTGTTGCACATATTTGACATTTTCATAAATGCCTTTATTTCTTAAAACCTGGAACGTGAAAAAAGCAAGTCATAAATCATATATGTAATCAGAGTAAAAGAAACTGAAATGCATAAAGCAGGCATGACTTACAGAATCAACAGTTTCATGTTGGGAAAAGCCAATAGGTGCAATACCATAAATCGAAACTGACAGGATGGTAATTAGCAAGTGTACAAATGTTATCCAATATGTGAAGAAAGGCCTACAGGACGAAATAAAAGCAAAATCTGTTATATATTTGTTAGTATCCAAATATGCATAGAAATATATAAATAGATAAACAAGGTATAATACAGGGGTTGGACAATGAAACTAAATCACTGGGCAATTTAAGTGTTGGAGGTTTCATGGCTAAATTTGAGCAGCCTGGTGGCCAATCTTCATTGATTGCACATTCCACCAGTAAAAGCAGAGTGTGAAGGTTTAATTAGAAGAGTAATAGCAGAGTTTTGCTTAAAATATTGCCACGGTATCCAGGGTAATGTCAGCATACCACCAAGAAGGACTAACCACATCCAACAGGAGTAATTGTGGGCACAAGAGGACGCTGTCTGAAAGGGATGTCCGGGTGCTGACCCGGAATGTATCCAAAAAACATAAAACTACAGCTGCCCAACTCACTGAAGAATTACATGTGCGCCTCAACTCTCCTGTTTCCACCAAAACTGTTCGTCGGGAGCTCCACAGGGTCAGTGTACATGGCCGGGCTGCTATAGCCAATGCCAAACGTCCACCACCCAGACTGTTATATGCCCAGAGTGAAGCATGGGGGTGGATCAGTGATGGTTTAGGCTGCAATATCATGGCATTCCCTAGGCCCAATACTTGTGCTAGATGGGCGAGTCGCTGCCAAGGACTACCGAACCATTCTGGAGGACCTTGTGCACCCAGTGGTTCAAACATTGTATCTGTAGGCGGTGCCGTGTATCAGGATGATAATGCACCATTACACACAGCAAGAGTCAGCAACAGATCTAAATATTATTGAGCCACTTTGGGGTGTTTTGGAGAAGTGAGTCAGGAAGAGTTTTCCTCCACCAGCATCACGTAGTGACCTGGTCGCTATTCTGCAAGAAGAATGGCTCAAAATCCCTCTGGCCACCGTGCAGGACTTGTATCTGTCATTCCCAAGACGAAGTGATGCTGTATTTGCCGCAAAAGGAGGCCGTACACCATACTAATGAATTATTGCGGTCTAAAACCAGGTGTTTCAGTTTCAGTGTCCAACCCCTGTATGTACTGTAACCCCTGTATTTTAATAAAATGTTAAAAAAGAACTAGCCTGTGGTTGTTCATGTCTTCTATCTGTCTCTTCACATAGCTGTCAATGCGCTTGCGGTACGTGCGGTTGGTCAGCCGTCCTACAATGCCCAAGCCATAAGGACGTTTGTCACGAGCAAAGAGCTTTGTTACGGGCACAGTGATGCGCTGACCCCGTCTCTGGCCACTCACACTCACAACTTCCTGGCGTAAGCGCACTTTAGGTTGGACAAGAGATCCATCTCTCCCTTTTCTCCAGCCCCTCTCAAGTGGCCTACAGAGACAGCGATGAGAAGAAAATAGACTTGTGGTCCATACATGGAAAACATTCAGTCTCCAGTAATATTTTGATGTCATGGTTAAGTCTAAAGTTTCCTACATTGCTCATTTTGTAAGTGTTTAGATTGTTAGACTTGTTTGTCTCTGTTTGATGGTGACAGTGTTATTATGAATAAACTTTACACATATGCAAACACCAGGTCATGAGTGTGCATGTGTGTGTGTGTGTGTGTGTGTGTTTGGATGAGGGAGATGGGGACTCACAGCATTAGGTGACTTCTTTCTAACTCAGGCTTTCCCAGCGGGCTGCCTGTTAAGCCTGTCTCACAGGGCACTTTGTTTGCATCATCCTCACGAATTGCAGCCTCAGAGGGCGACTCAAACACATCGTCTGCATATGTAGATAACTCCTCATGTACGAGTCCATCCTACACACACACAAACAGCTTTACTACACAGCTCTGCTACCAGGTTACCATAATGTATGAGAACACTCTTAAAAGCCTAATCAAGTAAACATTAATAAGTAACTTTTAATATTTAATGTGGCTTCTGAGATAAGTGTGCTATGCACATTAAAATGTCTGCTTAATATGTCTTTTTCAGGAAAGTAGGTGATTCCGTAATGATTAGAAATATGGTACACACAGACTACACCCTATAGCTTTACCAGCAAAACTATACAACTATATAAGAAAATTAAATAAATAATAAATAAATAAACTTTGTGTTGTATTTGAGAATGTACATAGTGACTTCTGGTGGTTCTTTGCTGAGTGCCTTTTTCCTGATTGTGACTCTAACGTGGCATCAAAAATCTGAGTTTGATAAGAAGCCGGGAAATGTCATTGCTTTTTATAGGATAAAGGAGCTTTTGTCACTTGGTCTTTTTCCCACTTAGTGACCGAGTAATTTTAGCACAGAGGTTTTTGTGTGGTGCCAGTGTGATGCAGTTCTGTCCCATTTGAAAAGCTTTGGATTTTTTTTTTATTAGATGTGATGAAACAGCAATCAGACCCACACAAAGTGTAATCTTATGTTATTTTTGTCACTTTTTTTTTTTTGTCACAGCCCCATATTCTGAGAAAAAGTGAAAAGAGTGTGGAAACAGTGGTGGGTAGACACCACTGCCAGTCATTAAGACATCTAAAAAAATGCTGTAGTGTATGATTGGATGTGTTTGTGTGTGCATTTATAGGGTGCAAGAGGTTGGGATCTTTAGCAATATAACAATGATCACTGGCCCGAAGCCATAGATCACTGCAGCCAACATCAGTCACCAATGACTCTTTAAGAATAGATTAGAGTTAATATTATTACATTGTGGACATGTTTATCAATAAGCTAGTATGTAATATTTAATTATTACATATTTACATAATTATTAATATTACATTTCTAAACATTTGATACAACAGTTTTAGTGTTTGTTTTAGTTTATTTTTCGAGTGCTTTTGCATTGAATGGCCAGTAGAGGGCAGTGTTGGCAGTGAACTCGAACAAAGATCAGGAAGAACATCAGTAGCTCACCCTTGTAAAAAAGGAGGTGTCCAGTTCATCTAGGAATTCTCCTGTGTCATCGTCCATGTAGCTGTTTACAGCAAAGCTGCGTCTGTATACTCGACGCCCTGTGCCATCTTTATTGGAACGACCCTGAAAGCACCATCATTGTTATCACCACTATAATACCTTATAATCAATAACCTCATTATCTTCAAATACAACAAAAGCAAATATGCCTTAAAATGCAAATATGTTTGTGTAGGTATGTTTATTTGTTTCATTTCTATAAATTTTTATTGGTTATTATCTGAGCAATGTAGTAAAGGGATTCTGAAAAGTTTTGAAGATCAGCCTAATCCTCACTGTGTCTTTGAGACACAGGGTAAGCTCTGGCTCTGACCTTCACAAGAGCTGCGGCTGCTCTGAAGCCCATTCTGGCCACAGACTCTCTCTTGCGCCTGCGCGGCAACCGGTTAAAGCCAGAACGGGAACTGGTGAGAGAGCACAGGGAGACGGCTCCAGGGGTAAGAGAAGTACCGTTGAAAGGATCCACATCATCTATGTAACGAAACGCTCGGCCTCGTGCCAATGGGTCCACAATCTACAAGAGAAGAGGTCATCAGTGGCAAGAAACAAGAAACTGCTCAAGTTTGTGTGTGTGTATATGTATATGTACACATAATTTTATGTGAGGTTCTAACACTTTCCAAATTTATTTACATTAACACATCAAGTGACTTTTTGTAGTTGTATTTATGTATCTGACAATGTATCTATGCCCCAAGGTTCACTGGAAAAATGGCAACACTCCCAAAAAGTGTTTAAAATTCAGGCTAACTGAAGCTTTTAATACATGTTTTACATTGTAACACATTTTGATAAATGTCTTTGGGAAATGCATTGAGATATACTGTAGATTTTTGTAATGTACTGTATATAACTTTTGAGTAAAGTGTGTTTCATTTTGCTGTTCGTCAGAGTTTTCTAAAAATGTTTGACAACATCATGACAGAAGTGATGGAGTTATGTATACTTGCACATCTTTAATACAAAGGTAATATATAGAATAATAAAGAGTATAATTAATATAGATAATGTTGTCATAAAATGAATGAATTCATTCATCTTTTTTTTATCTTAATTGTAGTTACAGAGGATCCAAAGTCTATATCGGAAACACTGGGAGTGAGGCAGGAAAACACGAATGGATCACAAGGCACCATGAAGACACACATTCACACACACTCATTCCTAAGGGCAATTTAGTATAGCCATTCCGCCTACCAGTATGTTTTTTAAAGTGGGAAGAAAATGGAGAAGACACATCTCAGTATATCTGAATGTGTTACAAATGATTCTTTGTGCAAATGTGCAGTTGTAGAGCACTTATTTACAGTTTGTGTGCACTACAACAGCGTCACTATATGTACAAAAAAAAAAATACAGTACCTAGTAATAATAAGCATCTGACCTTCTGCATGCCGTGGTGTGCTGGAGGGACGTAAAGAGGCGGCGGAGTCTCTGTGCTTGTTATGGAGATGTTGTCCTGGCTGGGCAGGTCCATCTCCCGGAGCACCTGTGGCTTTAACTTGCCATAGCGCTGGTTGCAGTGGCGCAGGCTCTTCCTCTGCCATTTCAGAGTGGTGTCGATGTCCTTACTGACCCCAAACCAGTCTGCAGTGCCCCTGGATAGTGAGCACAGCCCAAGAGCAATGTAAGGACTACAGTGGAACACTTACATGGTATTTCACTTCCCTTCATGCTAATGATCAAGAATTTATGCTGCTTCATCTGTTATGAAACAAACCAAAACACTCTTCACTAGTCAAGCACTTGCCATTAAAAGTGATCTGAAATATTTTTGTGAGTTTTTGCAAGTCAAACCATGGTTATAAAAACTGAATTATAACCATTACAGACAGAACTGTTAGTCCAAAAACTGTACATGAATGATTTTATTCTATTTAAGCTGACTAACCTGGGTCTTAGAATCTCTCTCTCTCTCTCTGTTTATTGTGCGAGTAAATTGGAAAGAGTGGGAGGATGTAGGGAGTGTTTAGAGTAAAGGACACTCAGTAATAACAGGCTGTAAGTTATTACAGAGTCCAGCTGGAGAAGGCCTTTTAGGGCAAAATGGAGGGGTGGAGATGAGAGTCAAGTTCATTGTTGTCCTCCCTGAGGCATATTCTCAGACTTATGTGGTTATCAGAGCAGGTATGCATTAAATCAGGTACTGTTACACGGACAAACATCAAGCATGACGTCATACGGGTTATATCCATACAATATTAAACCACATGCACCCAATTATTTAGAAAAGTTACACAAAAATGCATGAAGGGAATTTTGTCTAGAAGTTTTAGTATTCAATTAGGCAGGCATGCGAATCGCTAGCTTTTCCCACGAACACATGAACAAGAAAGATGATGAAGCGGGGATATAAAGTCAAGCAAAATAGGTTCAGTGCTGCAATCAAAACTCTATGGTTTAACTACATTATAGTAACATTGTTTTAGTTAGTGGTTAGAGTAATAACCCTGTTGATAAGCTTTGTGTTCCAGCTAGGTGGAGCCCATGCACAAGAGCAATGCACAAAACAAAACAAAAAAACAAATCAAGGGATAAATACTTCATGCACAGAGTGTACATCATATCTACAAGAAATGTGTTCATTTGCACAGTAAAAAAAAAAAAAAAAACCTGGGAGTTTCTTCCTTCCACTAACCTTTGTGTTTGTATTTGCCAGTCCCTGAAATGTCATGCCTAAGGTCATACTAAACACATGATGGCCTAGCTTAGACTGTCATAAATCCAAGGACATTCCAAAGACAATTTGAACAGCTCTGGCAGTGTGACATGTCTTATGTGGTGTACTTTAATGATGAGTGATCTCTCAGATTCTATCTCACTGCTAGCTACTAACCCCGTCTTGTGTAAACGCCCTCTGAAATACCAATTTGTCTGTTTAAAAAGACATAACTCCAAAACTAAATATTAAGTACTGTACATCTAAACATAGCTGTTTGTACTGTACAACTATCAATACTTTGTCAAGCAAAGCAATAAAATAATACTGAACCTGAAATGAGTTTAGCTACTGTATGCACGGCTTTACTGTCAGTAGGTCTGTTATGATAAAACATGGCAATGTAGTTCAGACAGACAGAGAGGACTTAAGACAATTAGAGCAGCAGTCTGGACATGTTGACACTGATATGATGAATCACATCAGGCATCGGCATTTAAACAGGTTTAAGTCACTAATTTCTCAGAAGTGTGTGTAATGGGAATCACTAGGGACCTGCGAATATTATCACGATACCTAAATGGCGATGTGTATTGTAATTCTGTTAGTATCACGATTTTATAAATATGATGATATGATAACATATGGCAACATTTCACCACCTCAAAGGCAAATATATACAAAAAATAAAAATACTGTAGTCAGTGTGATGACATAAATTGGAAGAGAAAACAATCACGGTTCATAACTGACTCATTTTCCCCCATCTCTAGTAAGGATGTACAGTAGTAAGACATGGCAATCTCATCCAGGTTATCCTTCCTTTTTCATATCTTTGAAGATAGACAGACCACACGCTCTGGGACCAGTAGATAATTAATCTACAATCCTGTCGAAGCCCACTGAGGCAGAGGTAAGCTAGGAAGACATCTGTTTTTTTAACCCTGTTTCCAAGTCATCTGCATTAAGAGTTTCAAAACTTTTAGATGGCAGTGCTTAGCACAGTTGCATAGTTTTGTATTATCATAATCCACCTGTTAAAATATTATTCATATAGGCAAATGTGTAATAAAGCTTCAAATGGGGTACAGCGGTGGAACTATAATAACTATTATAATAGTGGCTGGTACTAATTTATAGCACTGTAATGATATGAAAAAACTTCCCATCTATAGATCATAGGCAACGCTTTGAGAATGAAAACAATGTGTAAGAAAGAGCGTGATGTTCACATAACTCAGGTCTGGCACAGCTGTATTCTGCGCTGCTATATATTTACATGCCTCATGGTTCTAACAAAGATTAATTAATTTTCCATGAAACATACCAAACAGCAGAGCTAAAAATACAGCCCAGTGAACACATGGTGATCTGGCCTACATCTTCCAGTGAGCCATGTGTGAGTGAGAAACACAATGAACGCTCATTGAATGGGGTGACAGGCTATCAGTTGTGACTAGAGAGTGTGTAACCCTCCTCAAAGCACTACAGTACCTGAGAACAATATGGGGTAGCGACTGGCGCCTGGTGGCTTCCAGCTGAGACGAGCACTGGCCATTAACCAACACTGTGCTCATCTGCTCAAAGTGTACCCTCTTCCCTGAAGGGCTGAAAACATGAGCCAGCAGGAGAAAGAGAGATGGACGAAAAACAAGCAAAAGAGGGAAAAGAAAATAGGTGAGAGGTTAGAAGATAGAAGTTATAGAAAGGAAGCAGAAGTTAAAAGTTAAATGGTTACAATAGGAACGTTGAAGAAGTCAAAATATTTTGGAAAGATTGGTCAGCATTAAGGGAAAAGATGTTTTCTGCAGCAAAATAAAAGAAAGTCAGCAAGAAAGTGAATGCTATAGCAGATGATAACATGTGTAATGCAAATGGGAATTAATGTGTAATCTAATCGCAGTTATAATAATGCAAGAAGTATCTGGTCATAAAAAGAGATGACAGGGTGCTAAAATATTGTTTATTACATATCGGGCCTATGTTAACCTCACAAATAAATAAAACAAACAATATCAAAAAAACAAACACAAAACAGGCTCTTCCTGCTCTTTCCTGACTGTAGATTTAACTGACTGGAGTGTTTTTGTAGCTCAGATGTTATACCCTGTGGAAAAAATAAATGCCAAATCCAAAATATCGTACCTTTTGATGGTCTGTGAAAGCGAGGGTTTGCGTAATACTGAGGGTCTTCGAGAGGCGTAGGGGTCCACTATCGGGTATCTGAGTGGGATGTTCTCTGTGGGCACACTGGCACTGCGCAGGTACAGGCTGTTACGTGCCCATGGCTGGAAGTGGGAACAGAACACAAATTTCCCATACTAAATTGCGATAGACTGAATACATTTTATATTTGAGAAAAAATTCATCTTGGGTTTGGGCTGCAGTGTGTAAACTCACTGAGGGAATTTTTTTTTCCCCCCACATTTAATTAAAAATAGCTGACTTATATTGCAGTGCAAGTTACCAGTATGTAAAGCTTTGTTCATGTCAGTAATGAATAATGAATCCTCTCTACGCGGGTGAGTGTATTTGTGTGTTGTACGGTATATATTAATCACCTCAGTATATTGCAGAAAAAAAACTGCTTTGTGTCTAAAAGCCTTCAGTTTCTTTTCTCAGTACCTGTATGAAGCTGTTGAGCTCCTCGTTGGGACCCTGTGTGCTGGGGTTTTCCTGATAATGCCATGGTGGCTTCTTCCGCTGCTGACCGCCGTTCTCCTCATCAGCTGCAGCCATGCTCAATGCCCCTCCCCTCGTCTGCCAGCTGGAGGTAGAGAGCAACAGGGAAACACTCAGCGTACATGCAATGCACTCACAGTATACACAAGTACTGTATGGTTGACCAACACACACACACACTCTCTCTCTCTCTCACACACACACACACACATCACAGGACTGAGTAATGTCCTAATCCCTATTTCCATCTGGTAGTAGGATGACAGTATGTCCTCACTGCACATACAGCTGTGTGTTCTTCCTCTCACTCTGAGGACTCATTGCCTGATTTACTGCTGATCTCATTTTCACCTCCCTGAAGGGAAGAAATTAAAATCATACAAACCGGATTCCAAAAAAGTTGGGACACTTAACAAATTGTGAATAAAAACTGAATGCAATGATGTGGAGAT
>JAQQZT010000006.1:10471041-10485358 GCA_030068275.1 Clarias platycephalus | reverse complement strand
CCCGCCCCCCGCCCGCAAAAAAAAAAAAAAATGCATTTAATGCATGATTAATACTGTAGCATCATGATACAATCTTCCACCCAATGGAAAGACTGTAAACATTTTATTAAGGTTTTTACAGCATACCTTCTTAAGCTAGCCTTTATTTTAGTAAAGCATTCAAAAACAGTCACGCTGTCGTCGTGGTGTGGAGGATAATGAAAGAGACTGCTTGGGGGGAAGAAAATGCACGCAATGCCATGGAAACACTGTTGCAGAGCTACCTATTGAGTGACTATGTGGCCTGGCATAAAACATAAGCCCAGACTACACCCACATAAAGGAGTGAGCAATCACAAAACAGTCTTTTCTCTGCTCTGTTCAGAAGCTTTTCTAACGCTTATACTACAGTGTCTTCTGATTTGTACGTTTCACAACTATGGGTATCCGATGTGCAGGATGAGTCTGAACTAGTCCTGCATAACTTTAAGTACAGCAAAAGAACTTTGACACATTTCCGACGGATGCTCTTGTTCACTGTGCAATGATTTGTGATTATGTTTAAATGTATTCTGGCATCACGAGTATGTTTCTTCTACATTGCAATTCAGAGAATTAACTGACTATGATTGATGTAGACAGTATGGATCATGACCACTATGTTTTTACTAAAGAAAATGAGAATGGACTATGTAAATGCAGCGGTTTTATTCAGAGCATTACCAGAATGAAGTAGGAAGATGCTGCACTAGTAGTAACCCAATATTCTGTGCAACCACAAATGGAGGTAGTGGTGTGAGAACACTCAGAGGAGACAGACAGTCCCTAAAAAAAAGTCATAATAAAACACTTATTCCCACTAAATTGTAACTGTTTTATATGGGACAAGTCATTTCATCAAACACAAAGAAATCAGACCATGCACTGGGTAAAAAAATAGGACTGCAATTTATGATACATTTATAGACATTTATGTTACATTTATAGACACAAAACTTCTCATGCAAAAAGTGCAAACAGAGTCAATGAGAAAATGTGTCTTGAATAACTACTGCTAATTAATCTAATAAATAAGATTCTAGAGGTAACGTGTGTCAAATAACGGAAAGAAAAGCAGCTCAGCGTGTTGCGTGTGTGTTACGGCTGAATTAAGATGGATGTCATCATCTCATTTGGACGTAGTATTAAGCTGTGAAAGGTGAAGTGCAGAAGTAAAGCAACACATGAAGGCAGCTTGTCGTGGGAGCAAAGTGAAATCAGAGACTGAAGACAAATTCAGACAACATAACATTCAATGTTCAAATTCTTCAGCCGGAACTTTGTGTAAAAATTGAGTGAATATATCAGTAAGAATGCATTTGCATTTTGCAAAGCTGCATTCTGATCCGCCTTTTGCACATCTGCCCACAAGATGTTATTTTCGGGTGGGCATTTAATTTTGTAAATGTATTCCATGCACATTCCAAGTGATTTAAAAAAAAAAAAAAAAAATAGACATTAATCCCTTTCCGCACACTCCCAAAAGAAACATTCCACCTGTTCCTATCTCTCTGAGTAACTCCTCCCTGAACACCTCTTCAAGTTATCTGGCCAGTGCCATCAGTCACAGAGGCACAGTGCTACAACTCTACAGTATATGATATTATGCTATGTCTTCCATGTGCACCAAAATATAGGCATGTCTTACACCACCACCTCTATAGTATGCGTATGGTGTTTGAATACCCAAGCAAAGCTACTGCACCTGAAACATAAATAACAAGACCACACATACTGTACATCCATGTCATTGTCACTTCTGGGCTTCCAGTTAGTGGGAATCTTATGAGTGTATCCTCCCTACTGATAAGGAGAAAGAGGTGACAGGTTGTGCACAGCAACTGATTTGCTATAGTCAGTAATTTATACCTGACCAAAAAAATGGTAATAAGTACACAGCTTAAAGGTACAGTGGGTTTCTGAGTCTTCCAATAAAAAAGAATTTGGATTAACATTGGAAATTTATATCCTGATGATGCCACCGCCATCTGTGGCTGGGAATCAAGAGAGGAATTTAGCTGTGCTTTCTGGGTGGTAGAGATGTCACACAACACAGCAACACTAACACACACTAGTGCAGACTAAAATCTGTGAGCTCATATTCAAAGATAATGGCAGATAGTGCTTTCATCCAAGTGTGATACGTCCATGCAGACCATGATGCATGAGCAGCAGTTTGAAAATATTCAGTTGGCTGGTAACTCATGTATTAGAGGAAGCACGTGCTAGCCTTCACCCTCCCCAGTTGGTAGGTGTATTATGGGGAGTGCTGGCTGGTGGGTGGAAATTGGAAGGTGAACAAACTGAGAACTAAAAAAGAAAGGGACGGAAAAGTGGTTGTACCAAAGTGGCAAATTAATGTATTTTGTTCTGAAATAGTGACCAAAGAGTAAGCAAAAAATATTAAGGAAAATATTCAGCAGTTAACATAAAATGAGAGTATCATAAAACTAGATCATGCCTCATTGCTTTTACTAGGTTCTATTTATCATTACAAACGATGCCATGTAAAACAATCCTACACTGTACCTCTCCTCCTCCTTGAAATGGTTCCATCTCAAGTACTTATATACCTTCAGATACCTTATATTTGTTTTTTACCTACCGCTTAACATGCATATGGAGCCTTTTTAAGGGAACTCATGGCACAAGATGCAGGACACCCTGAATGGAGAGCCAAACCATCACACTGATATCTTCCATATTCTGAACACACCCAATAATATTTGTAACCACCAATCAGCCTTCTTCGGGCTGTGAGACAAAACCTAAAAAAAAAAGAAAAAAGAAAACCCAGAAAGCATGAGGATAACATGCAAACTCCACAAACACTGAGCCACTGGGTTATATTTCTACCCTAATAGTATTGCCGTATTATTTTGACAGACTCTACAATAGTATATTGTGCGTTGCTGATTACTGTGGTGTATTGCGCTGAGATTGCCAGAGAAGGAGTAAATTCCTTCGGAGAAATGTAGTCAAAGCAATTAGACTGTTATGAGTATTAATTCACTCACTCAATCATTCATTCTCTATACCACTTATCTTGTGTAGGGTTGCAGGAGGCCTGGAACCTATCTCAGGGTACTCATGTCACGGTGTGCCATTCATCACAGGGCTCACATACAGTACACTCACACACTACACTATTTTTTTTTATAATACTTGCACAATATTAATACTACTGTATTATTCATATGCATATTTATTCTTATAATTGTACACCACTATTGCTTGTGTAGCTTGCACATAAGAATTTCACTCACATGTACTGTACCAGTGTACCAGTAACGTGATGTGACAATAAAAGTGATTTGATTTGATTTGATTTGATTACGGGCAAAATGGATTGTGAGAGAAAACCAGAGTACTCAGATTAAACCCACCAAGGACAGAGAGAACATGCAAACTCCAGACACAAGGCAGGAGTCAAACCATTGACAACGGAGGTGCAAGGTGCTATCTTACAATATCGCCTGTATTAATTCAATCCGAATAAATCACTCACTCATCATCTATACCGCTTTATCCTGTATTCATTTGGGGGGGTTGTTGCCTATTCCAGGAGGCTTAGGGCTCAAGACAGGGCACACACACACACTACGGGCAGTTTGGTCCCAATTAGTCTAATCTGCATGTCTTTGGAGTGTGGGATGAAACTCACCAAGCATGGCGAGAACATGCAAACTCCATGCACACAGAGACGGGAATCGAACCCAGACCCTGGAGGTGCAAGACAACAGTGCTAACCACTACACCACCGTGCTGACCAAATAAATCCATTTATTTTAAGTGATGTACAACTAAGGGACACAATAAAAAAAAGAAACAAACTAAAAAATAAATATGTTCAGAACAAGGAACTTCCTTAATGCATTAAATAGGTTGGATAAATAACTTTTTAAAATGCGAAAGCTTAAAGGCAGTGATAAAGAGAGATGTAATGTAAAATTTGTATTTTATATATATTCAGCAGCATTATTTTGATAAACCATCTCTCACATAAAGCAGTACACATAAGTTGGTCGACTGTGATCAAGATATCTGTAGCTATATATATTCTCAGCTATAAGAAAGTCATGATGCACGGAGCAGCGCTGTACAGCAGAGTCAGTCCGCCTGCACTTGGAGTTTGTCATGTGAGTGTTCTGTAAGTGATGCACTACAGTACTTACTTTCTGTTACTGTTCAGCTCTCGGGTCACCGCGGTGTGGAAGGAAGACTGCTGGGAAACAAACACCTCAAGGGTTTCAGTCTTCACTAAAAAACGATATCTTCTGTATTCCGAACGCGTTCAGGAAGCGAAAGCGGGGTTTGAATGTCCCCGTGTGGACATCTCGGCTGGGCGGTGAGCTGCACAGACCGGGGGCTGAATGTGATTCAGTCTGACTAACCCGCTCCACAAACACCGGTGTGGGCGGAGCCACATCAAACGTCCTCACGTCACAACTCACACGCGCCGTCCGCGAGCGCAAACACGCGACCACACAAATTACAAGTTTTTCTCGTCTCGACGTAAACAACTCACCGCCCAGCGGAAATGTGGACAACCAACAGCACCAGTCAACCAGTTCGGACACAAGTTTGGATTTATTTTCTACACTGTAGAACAATACTTTGCCCCAAACTATGAAATGACACATATGGAACAGTCAGTTGTTATTTTAAGACTTGAGGGTCAGTAGTTCTTGCAAGAACAGGATTGCCAAGTGCATTTGCAAAACCCATCAAGCACCATGATGAAACTGGCTCTCATAAAGACCACCTCAGGAAAGCAAGACTGCAGGTCATTTGGAGTTACCAGTTTCAGAAATCTCAGATTAGAGCTGTTATGAAGACTTAACAGAGCGTAAGTAGTACTCACAGTATCTCATATCAACTGGAGATTATTGCATATTTTGGATTTCTTCAGCATTGTTTTACAATGGAATTAGAAGGTGTGTCCAAACTTTTCACTTGTAGTTCACTATGCCGAATGGGCACAGAGGATACCAGCAAAGGTTGTGGAACGAGAGCTTGCACTTTGCTAAAAACGGGAAACAAAACTAAATCGATAGGAGCAGGAAAAAAATCTCACCTCAATGATCAAAGTTAATTGTTTACATAGACTACTAAAGAAACACCTCATTCAGTTCATCAGCTAATAACCTCTTCAAGAAACACTTCAAGTCACTTCCGGGGAAAGATAACTACAAGACATCCATATATGAAATAGACTGATCATAGAGGGGAAAACTGTTAGTCAGTTAGTATTAAGCAATGTTTCAATGTCAATGTTTCATAACCAAGCAATGTTTCTATGTTTATTAATAAGGCAACACATCAAACAAGAAAGAAGAGGACATTTAGAGTTACGCAATGAAAGGGGAGCAAACTTTCCAGGGTATACTAGTGTACAGTAGCTACACAACTTTAAATATATCATAATATATATTTTCATGAATTGGCTGAGCTAAATTGTACACAGGTCTGAAAGTGTGTGTCCATGGTGTCCTGCATTGATTTGCCAACCTATTCATAACTATTTATTACCTATACCTTTAAACAATTGATAGAGCATTAGTTGAATGCTTAATCATAGAAACAAGTAATTAAGAAGAGAAAGCTACACCAATCATTAATCAATAGCTAGCAACATACTGTAATAAAAGGGAAGGGAAACATTTAATAACATTATCAGCAAATGTCTTCTTTAAAATTGTTGTATTTTTGGTTCCAAACCTTTGAGGAAATATACTGATCCATTATAAGCCCAGTGCTAAATCAGTGTCATGCAATCGAACTGTATTGTATTCTCTGTAACCGTACCTGGGTTCTCAAAGCTGTCCCACTGCTGTGCTCACTGTATAAGGGCATAGAAGGGTATATAAATATAAAGAGTTGAGAAAGCATACAGGGCATCATTGGTGTTTGGGAAACAAATGCTTTTTTATTTTTATTTAGATATTTTACATACAGCGTTTGGATCCTGCTTACTTGTTAAGTCACAACAAATACACTGAATATCACCTGAGCCTCAGTGTCTTTAACTGAAGCATAAACTCAAGGGGATATTGGGTTATGTATGCATTATCGCACAAGCTAGAGTGTGGTTATACTGAATATTAGAATGCCATTGATTTATTCCATAACTAATCACAGCCATGTTACCATGCTATTACTTGTGCAATAATCATTTTATACAACATTTCAATGATCAATAAATTAATAAACTGACATTTAAAACACAAATGTTTTGTTTAATTTTTCTTTTGTGCTTTTGTTTTTTATTATTTTTAAGTAATACGTTATACAGTATTCATGACAAATGTATCATTTGTCGTGTGAGAAACTCTATGTTAGTAATTGTTTCAGATGACTGTTGCTGAAGATGGAATTTTATCTGGCAACACCAAGTGGAATGATATCAATAAGGAAACGTCTCAGTGTGGTTATACTAAATATATGCACTCTTGAAACACTGCTCATACAATCAGATTAGTGAACATTAACTACCTGTTGTAATATGTAACACATCTCTATACATTAGCCCAATGACATATGTTTGTTCTGGATTAAGACTAAAGTCTGTGCTGAGAATGTGGCCCATGTGGGTTCTGTCTTCAAACAAAATCAACCAGCCTATTTACTGTATCAGCTTTCCTCTATGAGTTCACATTTCAGCCCTGCATTGAACCGTAGACTTGGCCTTTGATATAAATATCTGTCCAGTGGAGCACCACCCTCTTTTGATTCAGTTTGATAAATCACTCAAGAATTCAAGAGGGTTACCCACTCATCCCAACCAGGGATATTCTATTTTGGCCAGTCACTTGTCTTTTCACACAGAATGAATTAGCTGACATCTGTGGTCACATTCTGGCTTGAATTTCAGACAGATAATGAAATACATGAATGACCTTTGGATCACATGAGGGATGAAAAGAAAAACTTAACCAGGCAGGCCCGAATCGCTGGTTAATTATGACTTTGCTATGGATTAGATTTCATAGAACAATGAGAGAGAGAGAGAGAGAGAGAGCGAGAGAGAGAAATACCATCCATTTTATTCAGGATTGCACTTTTAGCTACATTTCAGATGCTTATATATTTAAGGTCACACTGTGAAATTATGTTCAAATAACAGATTTGTGCTATAGACAAGTGGAAGCAGAGTATTTATATAAAGAAAGGATCACTTTTAGCCTGAGGACACACACACACACACACACACACACCACGGAGCAGATCATAGATAGAATTCTTTGTTAAATCTAGTGTAGCTGGAAATACAACATCTGTTTCCTCGAGATAGCATTTAGCAGAATGAAATGCTACATACTTTAACACTATCAGCAGAAAGAAGTCAATATGTGTGGGACACATACACATACATATACGGCGTCTGCATGCGGACACCTCTCCTCCTCCTCTCTGAGAATCAGCCACATTCCTCTTACAGGATGGACGAGCTTCCGTCAGGGAATTTCCAGTGCTGTGATCAGTCTTCGCTCCAGTGTGTGCTCTTTGCTCCAGTTATATTTTTCACTGGAACTTGTGTTTAGGTTAAAAGCCTTGGTAGCAAGCAAGTGTTGATGTGAGTGCAAAATACGCATTCTCCTTAATTCTAAATTAGCAAGAAAATATGCTTTAAAAATTTTGTAAAATACTGACGACATTTGGCGAATGCCTTTGTCAAATATAATTACTTGCAGGTAAATTTTGTTCAAGTATACAACGTGGATCTGTAATTCAATGCCACTATCTCTAGCAGTATCTGAACTCAGATTTGAACTAAATGTTTTTAGGGTTTTTTTCAGGAACAGCAGAAAAACCCAGAGCGGTCAGCATGGTCTATTTTTTTTTAACCATCCATCCATTTAGGAACCTCTGTTGTTCAACGAAGGACCGTGGAGGCCAATGGTATTTATTCCCATTTTTACGACCATGGTAAGACTGCTGGTCAATATTTACACACTATGGCCAATTTGTGAACACCAATTAGCCTGATCTGCATGTCTTTGGGCTGTGGGAGGAAACCGGAGTACCCGAAGTGAACAAACCAAGCACAGGAAGAACATGCAAACTCCATGTGCACGGTGCCACATTTTTAAACCATGTTTTAATAACGTATGTACTTATTATATTTGTTTGTGCCTGCCTGCATAATTTTAAAATTCGGTTGGGTCTTTTTTCCTGCAAAAGATGAACAACGTAGTATCTAAGGAAGAGGTAGATGCATCGTACAATGTGGTCAATAGGTTAATGTAGACGTAAGCTTCTGATTTGTCCACTAGTCCACTCCCAAAAACCTCTGGCTTGTGCAGCTTTTTGGTTTGCTCTACATGATCGCAGTCCCGATGCACACCTCTCATCTCAGCCAGATGTACAAATAGTACAAATATTTTACAAAGATGAAAAAGGTGCAATGCAGGTTTAGTGTGTGTTTATTTGTTTGGTAAAGAGATGAATCTTCACTCTTTAAATACAGAGAGTGAATACAGTCTGCTTCGATCCATCCATGACCTGGATGCCAGGATAGAGAAGAGTCTTGATACATGTCTTCCTTGCGTCTTAAGCGATGAGGATTGTTGAGTTCAGTTAATCCATGCTTGTCTTATGGGATGGGGTTTGAATAGATCCTTGAGCTAGGAGAAGGCTGTTCTGATTTTTTTGGCTCTGTGTGCAAGCAGCAGTGTTTTAAATCTGATATGAGCAGCTACATGAAACTATTGAAGGGATAAGAGAAATGGAGTGATCTGGAACAGAACAATAGAGAATGTTAAAATAACACAAAACAAGGAGCAAGATTACATCAATCATTAACTTATTTTTTTCATAGGAACAATTCTTCTCATGTGGTGTAGATTTGCTTCTTTGTGGCCATAGAGAGAATTTAAGCACAGGACTTCAGTTCAGTTAACCGTTTCTTTTCCCCTCTGAAAGACTGCAGTTGCTCCTTGCCACTCAATCATTCCTTTTCTCCGGAGCAAAGTGTGGACAACTTCAGTTTCAAATAGTGGTGTCATTGTTCCGGAAGCAAAGCAGAACAAATGAAAAATGTCTCTGTATTTTATAGTTAAACCTTGGGTACACTTGCTAAAAAAAAGAAATAGAGGCAAAGGTGGACCTTAGGTAGAACCCTATAATGAATCATGCATGGGGGAAACCGTGCACTGACAGTGAAAGGCAGAGATGAGAACACAGATGACAGTGTGTTTCGGGGTATGGAAAGCATTATGCTCTGACCTGATCTTTAACCTTGTCCTTCCTTAACAGCCCAGAGGTTTTTCAAATCTCCATGCTTCTTTCAGGGGTCTTCTTCCAGACACTGCTTGAGAAATTTCCAATCTCACTGCTTGTACACGTTACAAGTAATTAATGACACCGGTCTCCACTAGTACTGTACACTAAACATGATTATAATAGGAAGTTGTTTTTCTGCTTACAACAATGTACTTCTACCCAAGGGGAACTCTGGAACAATATGTGGAGTACAGGAAGGGAGAGAGGACGGAAGATTATTAAATAATTCACCTCTGGTAACGCAAAGGGTTCTTTAGTCTCTTTAGTTGCATAAAACATTTTATTTAACTATAAGATCATTATGAAGACTTGTATTAAAATATACATGTCTGACACAAACTAACGATTTAAAATATACAAGTCTAAAATACTGGATGTTAACTCCATTTGTGTTCCTGCTGTGGAACTTTTTCTTTAATGCTGGCCTATTCCCTTGGGACAGATTAAGCTAAAGAGGGAACGGAAACGATTAAATGCCAGTGAAGTGAGTGCACCTAAAGCGCCCCTTAAAGTCTGTTAATCAGTAACAGTGAAAAAGCTCAAGGAACCCCAGATGGAATCTCATAAAGTCTGCATTCTCCCTAATTAACATCTTAATCAACATAGAAGCAGTGCAGTGTAGTCAAGGGTGTTCTTCAAAATACTTCTTTAATGCCACAAGGGTCAGCAAATGAGAATCCTGGTGAGATTTAAAGGCTCTACGATCTTTTAGCTCCAAGCAAAGAGCATGTTACACTCCTAACACCATCCTGGAGTTATCACAAGACAAGTCCACAGTCCGCTTTAGACAGTCCATTGAAACACACTGTTCCTTACAGTCCAGACTGTCACACGATGTTTGAGAAAAAAAAAAAAAATCCTCACACAAGCTGATGTAAAGTACTTCCGAGATCCCAAAGTGACAAAAAGTTTGGAGTGTTCTAGAGAAATCTAACATACGTGCAACCTTCACATGGGTGAACCAACCAACAGTCTTTTTATACTATATACACTCATTTCTCCACCCCATACAGTACATAAGCAGAAAAGTTCCATCACTGACCAGATATTATTTCTTCAGCACAGCAATGACACTAGCAGTGGTAGTGCGATGGTAATGTGTGGGCACTTGGACAAATTTTCAACACCTCAGTATCACCGTTCACCAACCGGAAAGATGCAGCTTATAGCAGTTCTGTAGATAAACACTGATATTAATGCAGGCATGCATAAATTGGGAAAAAAACAACTGAGCTATTTTTTCTTTAACTAGACACTGAGAGGATGGACTAACAAATCTATGCTAAAATGTAAAAAAAAAAAAAAAATGTTACTGTACCTGTTAAACTCATACCATCATATCATGCACTACTAATACACATCATGTGACTGAGACGTCAATCAAGATTTTAGAGTAGTTTTAGTAGATTTTGCTATAAGGATTGTTGTTCTGTCGCAGTATTAACTCATGTCATATCTAAGTTTCTTTTCTGTTAATAGAAAAAAACTAAATGTTTCAAATGCAATATACAGTATTATATTACATATAGCATTATGTACATAGTAGCATTAAAACTATAATGGTATACAAATACTATAGTGGTTTAAATGATATGAACACACATACGAAAAATTGTATTTGGAGGATGTCAGTACGGTGTCTTCACATCTCTGTCAGAACTGAATCACAGACCACAGAGGTACCGAAAAAGACAGAGGTACAGCATGGAAGAGTTTTTACTCCCCACAGAGCGGTGCAAAGATAAAAAGCCACAAGCAGAGGAAGTGTTTATCAAAGGTCAGCAATAGTG
Organism: Clarias platycephalus; assembly: GCA_030068275.1. Lineage (NCBI taxonomy): Eukaryota > Metazoa > Chordata > Actinopteri > Siluriformes > Clariidae > Clarias > Clarias platycephalus. The sequence goes on along the minus strand of JAQQZT010000006.1, from coordinate 10,474,265 downwards.
CATAAACTCAAGAGAGTGAGGGGCCTTGGATTCCCATCGAAAGCTCCATCTGCACTGATGGTATGCTGCTTTTAAACAGCATTATAGTACTTTAGGACCTTGATGTCCTTATTAACCTGTGAAGTAAAATTCTAACGCAGCTTATATGTCTACAATGAGTCTTAAAATAAAGTGATTAATGTTTAAGATTATCCAACATTATGCTTAAATCCAAAGTCAGACTTAATTTGCATGAAAAAAACAAACAAACATCCATGGCCATCCAGCTGTACAAGGCATGGAATCTATCTGGCAGCAGTACAGCATTCATCACACAGCCCATTGTATGCGTTTCACAGCAATAAATCTTGTTATATAAGACATGATGTTTAATGGTGTACACTTAAATAAAGACGACATAACCTGTGACCCTGCTACTTGAACTTCCTGCCTGTCCTCATGACCTCTAGACAGAATGAATAATGGAGGCATGGTGTATGCTGAACCATGCCTCATTACAAGAACAAGATCCAGTTCATTTGATTTTCACAGGTCTGACAAGGATAATCAAATCTGAACCCAATATAAACATATATGAGAAGTTGATACCTGATCAAGCTGCCATGCAAGTTGGGTAGAAACATTTTGCTCGCAGCTCCTGCAAGCATCAGGGCACAAATTCTCTGAGCAATAGTTTTGTTGGCTTATAGTTTTTGACACAAGCATTGGCATGATAGGAGGTGTGAGTGGTCCATGTGAGTCACAGCGTCTGTGCCTATGAAAAAGTGGCAAGTACAATCCAAAAGTGTAGACAGCCAAAGTTAGTACTCTTAGTTCTCTCCAGTGGGTCTATTGGAGAGATTCCAGCTATTTCTACATCCATAGATTCTTCATTAAACTTCTTGGTGTGCGTTTTACTGAAAAGCACAAAATTTCTTCCAGCCTTAGGCTGGACATTTTCAAGAGTCAGGCAATGGAGAGAGACCCTGGCACTTTCCAGTGCAGCTTTGCGCCAGGAATTATTCACACTTGTTAAATTGAGTGCAGTCATGTAGGCAATAGACCAAGTAATACGTTTGTTTTTGTGTTTAAAATGTTTCAGAATGTGCCAGAGAACTGACTAGCAAGCCTATTATATCTTGCTTTAATTAGACAAATATGCAACGTGAATTTATTTTACCAAAAAAAAATGACAATAATAATTGAAAATAATAGTCAGAGTTTTATTAAATAGTGACATTTTGACTTTCCATCTTTTTTAGAACAACACTACAGTACCTTAACCTTGCCGTAACACTTGAAAACTTCTCTCAGACACTATAAATAAAGAAGAAACTTTTTCAAAAGGGCAAAGAAAGAAAAATTTTACATTTACAGAACTTCAGTGAGAACTGAAAAGCAATGCAGGCCAGCAAACCACTCTCTGCCAAAGTCGAACCACAGCATACAAACTGCAGATTACCTACAGCAGCCTGTTGGCCTGCACCCTCTTTACAGCCTTACAGCCATCACTAAGGACCAGAGAACAGGAAGTGCAGCTGGCAGGGCTTCAGAAGAGCACAGTAACTGGTTCTGCTCTCCTCAGCTTTATGGAGGCCAGCAGCACGTGGCCTGCTTCTCCTGATTACTTGACCATGCAGCTTGGAGGAATGTTTCTCTAGATCAGTTTATGGCTTCAGAAAGCAAATGAAATTGTTTTTAAGCACCAACGTATGAGGCTCTGAGACTCGGAGTATAAGGTACAAAGAGCATGAAAGCCCTTGTGAATTAAGAGTACAGATCACTCATCAGTGAAGAGCAGTAAAGGAGGAAAACTAGACAAAACAGAAGCTTTCTGTATTCCTTTGGGACAAAGACTCACAGTAGGTGAGGAGTGCTGCTCATGTCATTATATAAACAGAGGAGCTACAGTAGGATCTGCGACTTGTCAGGCCTGTGTAAATGACATACATACTGTAAGAAGAACCTTCTAACTTGTAATATTTATTATTTAGTTGCTTATTGTTTTGAAGAGCCAGGGTGTTATACAGTACCAGTATGTACAGTTAAGTGGAGACCAAATCGAATGGATTAAGTAGATGCTAATAATGGCAATAATACGGCAGCTGATAATGGACTGACTTCTCCTAAACTGGCCTTGACACAACATCCCCTTAGCTTAGTGGTTTAAAACCCTTTCTGCTCCAAAAATGCAAACTAAGCTCTTTATGTGACAGCTACTATGCTAGTTCCTGTCCTTTACTTTTTACGGTACGTGCAGGAAATCCAAAGGGCCCTTTCTCTTTGTGTGAACTGATTACAATGCACAGCCAAGGCACGTTAAGATTACGTTTTTTTGGCCGGTACCATATGAAGCACCAGTTCAACCACAGAGAGGAAGTCTGGATTGATCTTACCTCTAGTCCAACTATACTGAAACACTGTAACATCTTTAGAAACCTCGATGGTTCTCTGGTTGACCATCAAGAATAAAACAGAGCGTATCAGAAAAGGATCCAAGTAAAACTTTAGTGGAGGCCAACAACCCTTAATTACCCAATAAACCTGTAGAGGATCATTGCTGAACACTTTTATTACTAAAAGTATGAACATAACAGTATATTCAATGAAAGAAAGACTTGCACGACACATTTAGTCTTTGCGTTGGAAATGATGTTAAAATATTATCATGATGAGGTATATTAATAATGATGCAGGATTGTGAATACAAGGATTTACTTATTATTTACTCCATCAAAGACTCATTTCTTAATTAGTTCCCTTACACCTATGATGTAAAAACTGCAAAGGAAAAACGTGGACCAAATACAAATATGATTTAACTTAATGGAAACAGTTTAACAGGTTATTACAAATGTTTAATAACAAGCAACTATGGTGTCACATTAATCATGATAATGTAATTAATAATGAAAATGTCACTCTACTGTGTTATATAACCAATACGTGGGAATAACTGCTTGCAAAGCTTGCTTGTGCAACACTTCCTCTGCAGTAGCACCACCCTTGTGATTTTTTTTTTCTGAAGATGGGTATTTTGTTGATTAGTTTACCTCAATAGAGAGCATTATTGTTATTTTTGCATGTTGCCACTAATCATGCTCAACTCTTCACATATTTGTAGTAAGCATTATTATGGATGCTGCCTTTTTTTTTTTCTTTTTACAAAAATTGTGGGTGTGTGTGGGGGGGGGGGGGGGGTGTGGGTGTGGGTGTGTGTGTGTGTGGGTGTGTGTGTGTGTGGG
>JAQQZT010000006.1:10443184-10464280 GCA_030068275.1 Clarias platycephalus | reverse complement strand
AACTCCATAGATGTTATACCCTAGTCATTCAGGTCATAAGTTGACTTTATTTTACTGCCACATAATGTTGCTGAGCCTAGAACTGAACCACTCACTAGCAAATTGAAGCCTTTTTTTTTTTTTTCTTCTGATGAGTTTCACTAACAAATGGTTTTCTTATGGCCACACAGCTGTTGAGTCCAAATCCTGTGAGTTATTACATTGTTTGTGGATGGAAATGCTCTTATTTCACTATTAAACATGGTTGTTACTGTTGATTCTTTTGTCACCTGTTGTTAATTGATCTCCACTTACAGTAGGATTATTTCTACCACATTTTGTCCAGAAATTTGACAGTTCAGCACTATTGATGCAGAAGTCCGTTCTATCCTGGTCTAATACAAAAGTATAAAAAAAAAGCAAGCTACTGGACAAAAGAGTTAAGATCAACAGGAAAACTCATCCTATCATGAGTCTTTCTGGACAGGAAAAGAACATAGTGAAAACGCTGTGTGTAAAGATTGTCCTGGGTGCTGATCAGTTCAATACATTATACTACTTCATGAGCTTATTATGAGGAGCAATAAAGCTTATCTGGGGAGAATGCATGATTATGAGGTGTGGTTTTCTCCAGTATTTTTGTTCATTTTTCAAAGATTAATAAATGTAGAGCTAATTATTGTCTACGCATGATGGTTTGAGGTTACAGTTGCAGGTTCCCTTAGACTTGCAATAAAAATTATTTTAAAAAAAAAAGAGATATTTAAAGGTAGGTCTATATTACATCCTGAATTCTTTAAAAGGAAGGAACTATACATTTCCTTGTGATATAGAGAGCTTTACCTCTACAGGGAGCTACAGTTTTTATAATATCTCATAGTTAGAAAAAATACACTTAGTGCACATTTAAAGCCTTTAATTATTCTAATGTTATTTACATCATTCATCAGTCTACCTCTTGCTACACTATTTATGACGAAGAGTAGATAAGTCATGTATTGATTAGTTATTATACCTACTTGTACATTTACTGAGTTGAGTTTATTATCAATCTGCTTTATTTAAATAAAATAGCTTATTTAGGAAAAAAAAATTAAAATGAAAGAGAAATGCAGCTTTAATTTAAATTCAGATGATTTTCATGTAAAAGTAACATTTTAAATTAAAAGTTTTTTTCCCTTCAAAGATGTCAAATGAAAAGGAGGATTGTCCATATAGACTTATGTCTTAAAAGCCTTTACAAGAATTCTAGTTATAGCCTATCTATTTCAAAACATTCAGGCTATAAAGACACAAAGCTTATATAACATACTAACAAAATGTTTTATAAGGTTGTAGTGATTATAGGGAATATCTACAAGAAGTAAAACTTGCATGACATGACTTGCATTATTCTTGTGAGTGAGTTAATAAGTATATGATTATATGCTATAAGACAGGTTTACTGAGTTTACATTGAGCTCATGTGCAAATATATCGCCTGGTTATATTGCACACAATGTGCAGAAGGATAGGAGAGATTGGGCACAGTTATTGTGACCACTCATTTTTTGTGTTTTTGGTTCAAAGATTGTGCTTTGGGATGTTTCTCTTATTAAATTTTATTTACAGAATCTGTTTTAATTCTATTTGTTTATTTATTTATCTATTTATTATAATGACACGCCTTCAGGCAAATGGCAAACTCGGACAGTATTTAACTTTGTATTAGTTAAATACAAAGTTTTAAATACATTGCTTAAATAGGCTACATGTAAAAGCCGAACACCAAATCAACAACTGTTTATTGGATCTTTAGAAGCCAAACTAGATACAAAACATTTACTGAATAAATACAGTAACAAATGTTTTACTCTTGATTACACATTCACCTTTAGCCTAAATGAATAAATATGAAATGTATAGCCTATTAAACAATATTGGCATTACTCAGTACATTGGCTACATACGAAGACCTATTACAGGGAATAAAATAAAAACAACTGGGTTTTTAGATATTTTCTTAAGTGTAATAGGCCATTTAACAAATACAAACATTCTGTATCTGACCTAAATTTACAGACAACATACGTATATATACGTAGATTTCCCCCTAAATTCCACTATGACTGTTTTAAAAAGTATGGTGTAGGTCTGCTTTGTGTGAGCCTGAATATCATGCGACAGATGAGTTGGGATATGGGCTTATGACACCTATAAGAGGAAATAAGTAAAAGTTAATGTGCTGCAGCACTATTTGCACTATTTAATGTTTAACTCTTTCATGTGCAACATAATAAAAAAAAAAACTAATTCATAAATGATATTTTTTCACTCTCTCTAAAAAAATCACTTACTTTAAAACTAAACAAATTGTCCATGAATAGAATGCCATGAGAAGATAAAAAGTGTACCAAAATGACAAAACATCTCCCAATGTTTATAAGAATGTTAACGTTTAGATAAAAAAAATATTTTTTAATTTATTTTTATTTACCTTTATTTAACCAGGCAAGACAGATTAAGAACAGGTTTCTTATTTACAACTGTGGCCTGGCAAGGCAAATAGAAAGATAGATGACAAATAATAATAATAACAGTATTGACCAACATTATAGCAGAATATGGAGAATGGACATGTTTGACATTTTGGGACTGGTGTATAATGCCGCTTATTTAGCAGGTAAATTTACATTCAATTAAAATAAAACTAAAATATTAATATAATTTGGGATTTTGTCACAAAGGTTGCAAAGATAAATGAGAAACATTCTCCACTGAGAGTGGCAAATAGCTAGAGGGAAACAAATCAGATAAGGATTTTAATTGATTTTGAGGTGATTTAAATTTTCTGTTGCATTAAATTAAATTTCTGTTGCCTCTAAATCACCTTAAATTGACTTAAATCAATCAGTAAAAACACTAGGAATGAAAGGGTTAAAATTGTGCTTCTCTCATACATGTAACATACAAGTGCACAAGGTCTCCCCCCAAAAACTTTGCATTTATTTATGCAATTTTATGCAAAATGTGCATAATTGTTTTTGAAAATATATTGTTTAGTATAAAACAGCTCATTTCAGAGTAAACACTTATAACTCCTTATAAATACATTTTCATTTCAATTTGTTGAAATCATCAGATATTGTTATAAAATGTATTCATTTCATGTTGCAGTATAAAATATTAAAGAATTCAAAATGTTGAGAATTAATAATATGCTTATAATTATCACTGGAAGAATTCATTAAACAGTGTACATCTTCATCTGTTCCTTTGTACTGTACTTTGAAGTGTTATTATAAAAGTATTATCGTTATTTTATTTGAGTATATATAAAACATCCAGCTGGCCGCATGAGCAATTCAGAACTCTGAGAGGTACATCAACACAGGTGAATGTTGAATAAACAGGCCTGTATTTTTAAAGCGTCTTGTGATTGCAGGTTCATTTCAATACAACTCGAATCTTCTCATCACCAAGCAGGAGCCTTAAAAGATTTATATCATGAATTAGAAACCATACTTGCAATAAAATATAATGAAGTGTTTAGTCCAACAGTCTGAATGTAGATCAGTCTGCATTTATACTGTAAGTGGTAGACTCACCTTACAAGGGCTGCAGCTATTAAACCTCCTCCAAAAGGGCCTACCCAGTATACCCAGTGATAATCCCAGTAACCAGCAAATAGTGCAGGTCCCAAAGCTCTTGCAGGGTTCAGACAGGTGCCAGATACATCACCTCTGAGATATCACACAGTATTTAAAGGTCAAACAGCAGAGCATTTGGATGGATAACACTGTAAGTAAATGATCATAAGATATTCTTTGTCCTACCCTGCCAAGATGTTAACAATCACAGTGCAGCCCACCAGGAAAGGTACCATGGGACTCTTGCTTTTCCCATTTACTGCCCCCAGCAGCACCACCATAGTCACCAAACAGGTCATTGCAATCTCAGCAAAGATAGCCCCTGGGACTTGTTCATCTGATTGAAGAATGGTAAATGCTGCACCAGTGGCATTTGTGTAGTGCTCCTTTGATGTCATGATCTGAAGAAAGCATTATAATTTTGATAAGCCCTTTTTATTTTGAAACATGTTTAAACTGAGTTCATACACAAGGCATTTCAAAAGTCTACAAGCATAAGGCAAAAAAGGGAAAAAAAAAAATCTTTTTCCCAAAAAAATTTTTTTAGATCCCCATTTTCAAGTCTACATGATTTTTTTAAGTGAAAGTAATGGTGTGTGTGTGTGTGTTTGTTTCAAAACTCTGGAAAACTTTAGAACAGTTTAGAACTGGATCTACCTTTGACATGGCAGCACCAAGCACACCTCCCACAAGCTGACTAATAAGATACGGCACAACCATTGTTAACTGCATTCCTCCACATAAGTAAATGGCCACAGTAAACGGTGGGTTGAAATGAGATCCACTGTAAAGCCAGAAAGTTTTTGTTTTAGAACTCAGTACACAGTTATTTTAGAACAGATGTTAACACAGAAATAGTAATAATGCTGCAAATGTTCTACCTGATCTCTGCCATACATGCTACCATTACAGCCACTGCCAACCCGTGCACCAGCGCTGGCTGCAGACGACCCGCTGCCTCAACATTCTCAATCACTGACACACAACCAATGAAGACAAAAAACATAGTCCCCACAAGCTCAGCAATGCACGGCTGGATTATTCTCTCAAACATGTTGGCAGGTTTAGCTGTCTTTCTGTCTTCTTTGGATCTGTGTATCTCTCTAAGCTCCACTTTCTCTTCTTCCATCTTTGTGTATGTATGTTGCAGTTTAGCTGCTTTACTTAAAGACCAACGAGTAACAGACTAGTAACCTCTGTACTGGCGTTTATAAACAGCTCCACTTTACGATCACCAGGCTGACACAATAGAAGCATTATTACTTTGACCCTCATTACAAGAGTCCAAACTTTACATAGTAATATGCACATTTACACCACATTTGCAGGAAGTTTCAAACACCCTGGCAGGAGATGAATGGCAATGAACTGGTTTTATTAGGTTTTAACCAACAAAACATATTGAGATAAGCTACAGTAGTGCGCCTCGGAGAATATTAAAGACAAGGACAGCAAATATGACTAAATTCCTGTGGCATTAAATCTGTGCCATTTATTAAAAATTTTTTTTTAATGATCGCTAATTTCATGACTTCCCCCCTTTTTTTTCCAGCTGATACTGAAATAAGGTAGTTAGCAAAATTGGTAAGGGTATGTATAAGGAGATGTTTAGGAGGAAACGCCTCTTAAACTATTCAGCTTATTTTCATACTGAAACATTAGATATATAACTTTAATTTAATTTAATTCAAAGAAAATAACAATAAAAAATAGAGAGTAAAACACTCAGTCAGTCATCGTCTATATTGCTTTATCCTGTATTCGGGGTCGCAGGGGGCCTGAAACCTTAGGAGACTTAGGGCACAAGGCAGGGTACACCCTGGACAGGGTCCAATTCATCACAGGACACACACACTCATTCACAAACTACTGGCAATTTGGGAATGTCAATTAGCCTAATCTGCAGGTCTTTGGACTGTGGAAGGAAACCAAAGTACCTGGAGGAAACCCACTAAGCACAGGGAGAACATACAAACTCTATGCACACAGAGACGAGAATCGAACCCGGACCCTGGAGGTGCAAGGCGACAGTGCTACTACACCACCGTGCCGCCTAGAGTAAAACATTTCACAATTCTTGGCAGGCATTTATGCTTTGTGCAACATCCTTTGCCAACATAATAACAGAGTCTTTTCCTCTGAATTTTAACGAGACTGGAGGACACAGAATAAGGAGCAATCTTTCCATATTCATTAGGCTCTCTAGTCCTCTATTGTGGACCATCATTATAAGCGCTTAGGTTTTCAGTGGAGTTTATGTGGTGGCCACATGAAAAGTTGGATTCTGTGACCATTGAACCATTTTTGTGTGGGTTTGGGTGGATGTTTTATAGCCATTGTATGATTTATGAAGCTTATAACATTCCTGCATCATTTCAGTGTGATATTCTGTAATCTTCTTCATGTTGATGAATGATTAAGGGAGTTTGGCCTCTATGCCAGTTGAACATAAAAAATTAATTATGTAAGTCTACTTTAGACTATCTAGAGTTGCCAACAATTGCAATAAATGCATTTTTTTTAAATATAAGTTTTTACCTTTTATTTAGAAACTTATATAAAATTTCCTACACAATTACATAACTTACATAATGTATTTTTTCATGTGTTATAGCAGTATAATATGGAGTCCTTTTCTTAAGTCGATATGTACATTGTATTTTTCTACAAGCAGCAAAGACAGCTATGGAATAGAAAAAAATCAAATCAAATTGAAATAAATTTTGGGAAAATAACCACTTTTTAGCATGTAAGTTTTAAATGTAACGGAATTATATTTACAACACTTCCCCCTGTTAGCATTTCTCTGTAAACACATCTGGAGTCCTCTTCTTCTCTCATGATTAACTCGTGTTAACATGTTATGGTCTACATATTGGATGCAGTCCTTTAAATGATCTTTGTGCCTTTATCTTTTTCTGGTACATTTTAGCCTATACATGTCCCCACAGGGGGGAAAAATCAAGTCTTGCAATCAAAAAGATAATATAATCTATGTATTTTAATAATAATAATAATAATATTATTATCTAAGCTATCTGAAAGTAATTACATCTCCAATGAATTCTTCATTCAAAAACAAGCAAAGCACATTGAGTATATTTGTTTCTGGGAAATTAAAAAACCTTAAGATACTGTTTAATTTGCAAAGCAAATGTGCAACAGAGAGTGGTGAAAGGTATTTCTTTTTAATTATTCTATGTCTTGAATTTTTTTGTATGCTGGAGCAAAGTGTGTCCAGAGAGAATTTTCACCAAGAGGTAATAACATTTATCTTACCTTTAATCTTATCTTTAATCTGGAATAACTCATTACTGCAGAGCCAGAAGACGTGAACTAAACAAATGCAATTGTTTGCCTTTTTATATAATACTTTTCCAAAGCAATTATTTCAGTGGGAACACAACTAAGGATCTTTACGCTCTATATTATCCAGAGGTCAAAGTATGACATACGGAAACAATTGAATTTGTCCTGTCATATATTGCATAAGAAATTGTTTATCTACGCTACATCTTCCTCCATAAAAGCCCAACTGGGCATTATATTTGCTTATCAGTTTGGCTCACTGTAAGACTTTGTGTGAACTTTATCACTTCACTCAGTTAAGATTCTGCAGCGCTGCAATGTTCCATACAAAATGCTGATCTTTGATCTGAAATATGAGGGGTGCTGAATTTTGAGCTCACAATAATTAAAGCACTCACCTGATTTTAAAGTATAAAACACAAGGTCAACATTTCATTTGCACTTTTTTTCATGTTCAAAGCCACGCTCAAGGAACAATTTTATCTAAATTAGTATTAAACAAAAGGTTTTATTTTATACATGTTTTTTCATAATTATATAGGAATACACAATAGTAAACATGTAGAAAATTAATTGTTACAGCAGATTGGGAGAAATACAACACAGTTTTATACAGTTAATACACAATTGTTTGTCTGATACAGGCAGTCAGATATATTTTTTTGTAAAATAATGAAGGTAAAAAGAAAGTACTGTAAAGTTAGTGAGAGTCTTTGTACATAGCATCATGAAATGGATGCTTAGTCAAGAGTATGTCCATGAATGATCCTCATACTGTATATTGCAGCTCTATGATTTAAATAGAATGCGGGTTTTCTTGTCACCCATCAATACCCTAGAACCAAGAATGCACAAATAGATACCTTTAACATATGTACAATAACAACAGATTGTAAAATTAGATTTTTTATTACAGGTATAGCTACAAATCTAAACAAGATAAGTGGTATACAATACCTGACAATGCTGACAGTAAGCAAAGCACCAGTCAGAGGTCCAATCCAATATACCCAGTGGTAACCCCAGTGATCAGCCACCACTGCTGGTCCAAAAGCTCGAGCTGGATTCATACATGCCCCAGAGACCATACCCCTGTAAAATTAATATCAAACAGGCATTAGATATGCATTGGATATGCTTAACTGCAGTCATGGCATTTATTAGCTATAAAGCAGTACATCTACTATAAAACCATTATGTAAATGTCTTGTAGATTTTGACATTTTGTTTCACTCAACTTATTACTAATTTGGTTTAATCATGTGTCATGGACCTAGAAGAACAGTTTTAAGTGTAGTAGATAGATTCTTCATGAATATTATTGGTAAATTTCCTGAATAAAAGGTTATATATGCCCAATTTAAATGCAATATTTGGTTTAACCCTAACCCCCAAAAAATAAAAAAACGTTTTACCCAGCCAGGATGTTTGCTGTCACTGTAAGGCCGATGAGGAAGGGAGCGAACTGGCAGCGCGTCCTCCCATTCACAGCCCCCATGCTAACCGACATGGTCAGAAAGAGAGTCATCACAATTTCAGCCACAATAGCAGGTCCTACTTGAGAGCTACTGTTGACAGCAGTGAATGCAGCTCCAGATGCATTACTGAACTCAACAGCTGGGGAGATGGCCTAGAGGACACAAGATAGCCTTCATAAAAATGATGCATTACAATGAGCACTACTGAAAAAAAAAGTGAAAAAATCTTTACTTTTTTTTATTGTATTTCAAATATTATAGGAATTATTATTATTATGATCATTATTATTATTATTATTATTATTAATAACCTATTTGATGTGATTGAATTTGATTTAATTATACTATGTTATCAGTACTGAACAATACTTGTTTTGACAAACAGTCTTACTTTGGCAAGACCAGCTGCAATCATTCCACCAAACATTTGAGCAAGTATGTATGGAACAAGAAGGATCAGCTCCATTCCTCCCACAAGGTACACGCACACCGTCACAGCTGGATTAAAGTGTCCCCCACTGAAGAAAAGCACAATCTTATATTATATCACATTATATTAGAGAGAACTAAATTTGCTGCTATTATGACCGGTATCTGTTTTCTTCCTATCGGGTTGGAATAGACCCATATTTAAGGAAGCATAGAATTGACAATTTCAAAGAAATTTAAATTTTCAAAAAGACTAGATTGCTAGTTAACCTGTCTCAGAGACAAATAGCTACCGTTAAAATAATGATAGGTTAATGTAAAGAAAAACATCAATAAAGTTAGGAGCTGCTCATCCTGGACCTTCTGAAAGACATCTTCATGCTAATGAGAATAAGTCTGTCATTCTATGGCATTCTAAGTGAGTTGCTGCTCTTAAAGCCGTTAAAGGAAAGTCAAGTATTAATTATGCATTAATAGCTAAATATTCAATTCAACACAAATTTTCAAACATTTAACAAATTTGGTGCATGCATTTTATCATAAAACTATGGCTCTCTAACACTTGCATGTCAGCCTACAGTGGATTTTGAAAGTGGGAATTTTTACATTATTGTTAGTTACACAACATTTTACAAAGTATCAATTCTATTCATGATACAAAGATTGATTTGAAAAAAATAAAATAAAAATAGAACGAGATAATAATTAAAATCAAAGAAAACTCATTACAAGTGCAATCAACTCTAAAGTCCTGACCTGATCTCTCCAAACAGTGCGATAGCGATAGCCAGGGCCAGTCCATGTGCCAGCGCAGGCTGAATGCTCCCTGTGATTCCCACGTTGCCGATGACTGAGATGCAGCCTACGAATATGAAGAGAGTGGAGCCGATGAGCTCAGCCAGGCAGGGCTGTACATAGCGTTCGAAGAAACCCATGGAGGCGGCCTGTTCTTTCTGACCCTGGACAGTCTCTGCGCAGGCCACAGTAAATAGCTCACACTTGGAATCAGACATGTTTCTCTATGGTCACCAACACTCTGTCCATGTGTCCTCCAATTGCACACTCATAAAGGTGCATGGGAGGGAGGGAGGGAAGGAGGGTGAGGGAGGGAGCACCAGGCAAGCCCCCCCTCCTTCCTCTCCCATTCAATAACTACAAAAACCATCTACGTGTGCAGGGCAGTAAATAGTATGGAGTGATGGGTATCTGATTATGGATGGGTTCTGCTTATCTATGACCATCTTATCTGTGACCATATAACAGCATGTTCGTGACACATGGCCTATCTAAAGCAAGACTTAGATGTAATATTTGGCACCTGTCAATCACATAGATGATCATTTAAAGACAATGATGAACATCTTTGAGAAAAAAAAAAGATACTGGGCTAAAATTGATCTGTATGCTGTACAAGGCCACACTGGGTTAATGTTTCGTGATATCAGGGTCCAGTGTCCACCGTGAAACCCTATTTATCCAACAATTCTGCTAAATTGTACACAAAGCATTTTACAATTCAGTGTAACAAATAAGATCTTGAATAAAAAAATAAAAAAAAATTAAACAATATAAATGTACAACACCAGTAACAAATGAAGTTTAAATTACTGTAGCTTGAAAAAAAAAAAAGGTGAATGTGACGTCTGGTGCAAGTGAATAACATGCCATATAATTTTATAGCTAATTATATTACTATTTATTACTTTCCAGTGTATAATGCCAATTTTAAAATAATAAAGGTTCTCTATTAATAATTTATGTATGATATAATTAATATCAGATAGTATTCATTCATCTAGACTATTGATCATTTTTATATACATTATACATTTCTATAAATAAATTGGCATTTTGCACTGTAAAGAGTAATGAAGAATACTATCATTAGCAATAAAATTACAAATCGCGCTCTTCACACTTGTGTTACTGATGTTCTACATTTAAATTTATTCAAGATCTCATTTGTCACACTGAATTGTTAAGTATTTTGTGTACATTTTGGCACTCTCATCTCCCTCATCAACAAGATGTCTCGGCCTGCAGACCTCATGCTTACAGGACAGTTTAGGTGTTTTTGTGTAAACTGTTCTATGTCAGGAAATAGATACAATCCTGAGATTTTCCTCCCTGCCCTTCAGGTTCCAGTAGTCATGTCATGGTAAAGTCAATCAAAATTTTCCCCTCCATTCTGGTGCTTGATGTACATATTAATTGGAACACTTAGTATTTAATGCATAATAACTGCATGAATGCACAGAAATCTCTAATAAAGTGGTCACTACGTCAACTTTGTGCTTATACATATACACACATACTTGCTTGTTAATTTCAAAGCCTTAAATTATTCTATTACCAATTATTTATTATCTTGTTTTTTCATGTTAGGTAGTCAATACTACCACCACTACTATTAATATTAATATTATTATTATTATTATTACAGATCTCCTCACATGGGAGCTATTATAGGAGAACAAAGGCAGAATAAGGCAATTTAGTGGTCGCATCTTTTTTTTTATTGACGTCACAAAGGAAGAATAAGCTGAAATGACTTCCTCCGATTCATGTTGACCTTGGCACAAACACGTCCACTCCTCCCAACCAGGGCAGGCAGTTAAACTCAAAATCCAATTTGTGAAATGCCTAAGAAAGGGAAAAGGGTCACTGGCAATTATTTGTGGTCATTTATGAGAAGTGACGGTAAAGAGAAGAATACAAGGAACAATATTTTTCCTGATACTGTACTATTTGAAAGCAGCAACACTTAAGCTCACCTAGACTGAGTGCATCCTTCACTGCCCAGCAGATACTATAGTGTTGAAGCAGCTGTTGAAGAAGTTCTTTTTCATCTAAAAACTCCAAATGTTCAATTCTGTGAATACAAACAGTCTCATAAAACATTCTGAGAAGTCACATACCAAGCCCAAACTCTTTATGGTACCAAATATCCTAAATGCATTGTTTCTAGTGAATGTAGCAATTTGTCACACACATTGTACTCGATTAGTCATGAAATCCCATAGGCACCCCAATACGCAAGCTGCTTTTTATCCCCTTGTATCCTGTACCTGCTTATGTCTTCCTGAGGAAGCAGGCTATAGACTACCATCATGTCGAGTGCGTTCACACTCTCCCATCCTGTAGAGAGGAAGCGTTCTTTCTGAAAGAGATTTCAAGTAAAAAAAAAAGAATAAAAACCTTTATATTTTATAAAGAAAGAAAGAAAGAAAGAAAGATTTCTTTTTAACAAAAAACTGAATTTAATCAAGCAAAAAAGTCTATAGTCTATACACTTTTGAACCATGTTATCAGTATACAGTCTCGGATGAAGTTGCATTTAACCTCCCTGCACTTTGAAACTGCTTACGTGGGACTTAACAGCTGCTGCACCTGAAAAGTTATGTCTGATTCCCAACCACCTGGCAGGCATTGAGCAGTCAGTAACAATGCAAACAACACTACACACAAATAATATATATTGCAATGCTCACGATTCAAAACCAAAAATGTTTAGCTTTAAGTTCATGGATAAACATGCTTTTTATAAATTATAGCAGGGGTGGAAGATTCTCTAATCAAGATTAATTCTATAAGGGCCTCCGAGTGGCGCAGTGGTAAAGTGCTCGTCCCATCATCCGGAGATCGCTTGTTCGATCCCCGGGTGATGCTGTAACCTCTCACAGCCGGAGGTCTAGAGAGAGTTGATTGGCCGAGCTCTCTCAGAGGGGAGGGATGAGAGGTACTTTGTGCTCCCACATTAATCACAGCTCTACAGCCAATCAGGAGCGCTGTCCTCCGAGTGTTACTCCGCCCCTAACGGTGCGTGAGAAAGCAGTTCAAAAAGATGCGGTCGACTGGTGTCACGCGGTTCAGAGAAAACGCGTGATTGTCTTCGGCCCTCCCGGCTGAATGATAGTAGTAGCCTTAATGTGGGAGCCCCCTAGTGACGGGGAGGAATTGGCCAGGACTAAATTGGGGAGAAATTCGGGAAAAATAAAAAAAATAAAAAATAATAATAAAAAATAAATAAAAAAGATTAATTCTATTACCCAAAGCAGGCCAACATGAAATGGAACAAATGCCTGAAAACTGCAGTCAAAGGTGCATACGCAACTTACAATGCAACTTCTCAAGGGCCTCAAAGTATAGCTCTTCATAAAACAGCCTGTGGCTGTCTCAGAGATTTTTTCATTTGCATCACTCTTATCATAATTAGTTTATTTAATAGCATTTCACGCAATAGTTTAGGAGATAATTTTACAGCACAGTCAAAATAAATTCTCTTTTACCTGAGAACTTAAGGACTGGCACACATCCACTCCGGCTAGATTACACTGCCGTCTCTGCAGATTCTCAATCATAACCTGCCCAAAGCGGTCAGCCATGTTTACCTAAAAAGGGGAGCAATTGGAGAATCAGAAATGGAAGCATTTGGTAATTAACCTTATTACTGCCCCATTATTATAATCATCACTCCTATGTATTTAACTATAGGACAGGTTCTCATTTCCTCTTTGGTGATTGTCAGGGATTGTTACCTGTTCGTAGTTGATAAACATAGCAGTGTGGAAGATATGTGCTGCCCATTGCACAAGTCTGGATGATTGCTCTGGGTTCATGTACACCAGCACACATTCAGAAACAAAGAGTGTTGGCAATCTAATTGGAAAAAACACAGAAGACATAAAATACAACAATGACAAGCAGGGTGGAGTAAGCGGCAGCGTTTCTCCTATAGTGTGGCTACGCAGGACAATACAACATCAGTGTATTCTGACCACAGAGAATTGTTTTAGTATAGAGTAGTTTCTCAATGACAGTTTAGAAAGCGAGTAATTTACTAATCACAAAGGTAAATTATATAAGGGGTTGAGAAGATACACCTTGAGATACAGTATATATCATATTTGAACTGTGCTACAGGGTCAAAATGTAGTCCTGATTTAGCTGCCTCTTCACTGTTATGATTACCTTGACTTATCTAAAAAGGCTTTACTAGATTTTGGGTGAGGCCTGGCACATTCTGCTTTATTCCAAAGGTATTCGGTGAGGTTAAGGTCAGGGCAGTGGAACTCAAGTTCTTCCATACTAACCTTGGCAAAGCTTGTCTTTACCATGTCTTTATGAGGCAAATTTTGTGCACAGCAGTACTGGCATGCTGGAACATTTTTTGGGACCAATAAAAGTAAATTGTAATGCTGTTGCATATAAACACATCTGAGAAAATATTTTGACAAAAATAGGTATGATGGTCTGGTGTCCACAAACTTTTGGCCATAAAATTTTACTTATTAAATAGATTATTAGCCACTAAATAGAATATTGCGTACGAAATCAATCTGTTAACAATCTGCAGAGGCATAATTCATTTATCACTCATTTAATATACAAGCCAATATTTTGGAGTGAAGTAAAGCCAAGTTCCACATTCCGTAAATGTGAGTTACTCAGAGGAAGTTGAAGAATGGCGTCTGAAGAAAGAGTCCTTGAAATCGAGGTCATTGATGTCATAGACGTTCTATGTTCGGAAAATCTCCAAGACTCCACTTTGCACATCCAAGAAGATGAGCTTTTTTGACGCACATGTGGACATTTTAATAAATCCCCAGTGTGCTCTTATTGTGAAGGCCATTACCAAACAATAAATGTGAAATCATATCAAGCCTGTAGCGAACCAAGCCCAGTGTATTCCTGTCACGCGCAAGGACCATGGTTTTAGTCAAAACATCCAACAGAATTCATGTGATTGGCAAGATGAAATATAAACAGCAGTTTAACACACCAATATTTACACAGAAATGACTTAATCAGATAGATCATCTTGACAACAATACATGCAACTATAATGGAAGAATTCACAGACATGTTCCTTTAATAACAAAATAATATCAGTGAATATTTTCCTATGTCTCATAATGCTGTCCATTGTTTAATTCCCATTAACCACTGAAACCTCACAAAACTGGACCAGAATACATGACTTACTCTGTGTTTATGTGAAATTTTCTGAGTTTCTCCTCTAAACCTGGAAGATCTCTGAGATCAGCACTGATGATACAGTATCGGTCTGAGTCCAGGTTGTGACCATCTGTCAAGAAGACCCATACAAGCATAAGATCGAACCACTTCAAGAACAACATGAGTAAGGTTTAGTAAGTTTTTTATTATTACCTAATAAGAGTGAATCTGATGAGTGGGTTTCAATCAAGGGCTTTGATAAGGGAGGTTTTGTCCTGCAAAAATGAAAAAAGTATTAATAAATCATTGTGGATTGATAGGGAGGTCTCTCTCGCTTGATCTATCTAATATACACATACATAGAGTGTATACACACATATAGTAAAACCTTGGATTGCAAGTAATTTGGTCTGTGAGTGTTTTGCAAGACAAGCTAAATTTTTTAAAGAAAATTTAACTCGATAAACAAGCGAGGTCTTGAAATATGAGGAGTACATATATGCTTTGTCTGTCAAGTAGCACGTGATCACAACTGAGCCAATGGTTCTTCTCTCTCTTGCATTGTGGGAAATCATTTCCCATCCTCAGTCTCAGGACTCGTGCGTCACTCGTATAGTCAACATCCGTGCACCCGTTTACTGTTTACTAGAACACTGTGAACCTGTGTGTGTGGGTTTGCGCTTTTTCTATGTTGTATCCAAGTGTAGTACTGTTAATTTGTAACAAAGTTCCCCGTGAAGAAAAAAGTGAAAGAGACTGTAGCAGTGCGGGAGATCAATCTGTTTAATGACAATGCAATGTTGCATTTCCACGAAATCCTCAAAAGGAGGCAAAATCAAGTGTTAGTAGAGAGATTCCTTGTTAAAGTTGCACAAAAAAAAAAAGATTCTAGTGAGCCGACAGAGACTTTATGTCAGAGAGCAGTGATTTCGTTATTGTTTGTGAAAATCATCCTACACAATACCACTCCCTCCTCTTTCTCATCTCACTCGCACCAGCTACGCTTCTTTTCAAAGGTTAAGTGCAGGTTTTATTGTTACTTTATATTTTGTATTAATAATTTTTTTATTAATATTTTTGGGTTGTGGAACAAATCATCTGAGTTTATATTATTTCTTATGAAGAAATTCCCTTTATATATATATATACTGTATATATACATACACACCACACACACACACACACACCACACACACAATGAGGAATGCATTCCTGTGATTTTTAACTGCTGCTTCATGCAGTAGAGGAAATGCAAGCTGTTTATAATGCACATTAATGTTAATTCATTTTAGACTCTGCTGGCCCAACAGCAGAGTCTAAAATGCATTAACATTAATGTGCATTATAAACAGCTTGCATTTCCTCCAAGCACTAAAGTGAACAAAGTTTCAATAACAATAATTGTAATGAGGCATCACATGTAGAATTACAAAGTACTTCACTTTCAGAAACATATGAACTCACAATTAACGTATTACATTTTCTGTACAAGAGAATGTGACTGACAGGTAGTCACATGTCAAAGCGTACTGTATATCAAATGTCTCATAAACTGTCCATTGTGTAATACTGGTATTTACTATGAAGCAAATAGTTGTGCCAAGTGTATTATATAATAGACTATATCAATTCAAAGACATCTAGAGAGGTAAAGATAAGTCTCTTTACTCAGAGACAAAAATGAACAGTGTAGCCAAAACTAAACTATTGCCAATCCTGAGAGATTTTGAGAAGGCACTAAAACAAACAAATAAATTAAAATATTGTTAAATAAACTCCCATAAAATAATTATGTTGGAATCCCCCCCCCCCCCCCCACATATTTTCATAGCCTTTGTTTCCCTCTACAGGCATTTCACTTTTATGACAAGTTATAACCATGAGCAGTAACCACTAACTACCAACAGGTGGTGACAAACTGCATTAATAAAAAACTAAATTCTACACCTTACTTGATATGGTGTATCTTCCTGGCAACAATCATAGGGAAGTCAACTTCAAAGTACTTTTTCGGCAAAGTGTTCTCAGCCTAACAATTAAAACAGCAGGTTTTATGCAACATTACACAAGCCAAATAAATAAAATAAAATAAAATAAAAAAGAATGGTTTGAGTAGTGTGTCAGACAGCAATGTTCTTCAGTAAATGGTGTTTAAAACACTAATAAACAAAAGGAATAAGAAAATACATTCCAAAAGCAGGTGTTCTTTTAAGTTTACCTTCAGTCTCCAGAAAGTGGTGTCCAGTCCAGCACCAAGATTCACAATCTGGCAGTCACACTGAGTCTTTTTAAGAAATGCATCAAGCAGGTGGTTCACTCCATGGACACGGGCATAATAGCCTACAACATTAAAAAATATATATCTGTTAGAAATTATTCAAGCGTGATATCATGGAGTGAGAAGTGAGATGGAGATGCCTGTAGCATTTATGTAATTTATGCCAGATGTCCATATGTATAATACACTGCCTGGCCAAAAACGTGTCACCGTTTAAGAAGGGTCAAATTTAGGGTGCATCAAACAAAGAAAACAACTAAGGAGATTTAAAATGACTGGAACTGGGTTAAGAACCCTTCAACACATTATAAAACCCTGGAAGTTTGTGGAACTTTGTGGGAGAAGTGTGAGAGGAAAAAATAAAATAAGGAAACCCCTGGGGAAGTTGCATGGTAAAAAGAAAAACAGTAAAAAAACATAGCTATGATTAATAGTGAAAGTAAGAGCATTTCTCAGCAACGTTATGTGGGAAGAAAAATGAAGTCAGCTGATGACCTAAATGTAATGAATAACCAGGTTATCACGTGAATGGAGTTTTTCTTCTCTGATGGTACAGACATATTCCAGGATTCAAATTATGAAAACGTGGTTCTGGGAGTATGAGGAATAATTTTTACACATGCACTGTGAAGCCACCATATTGCTAAGGGTGACTAAATAAAATCTTGGAATGTGTGTGACTTTTTTTGGCCAGGTAGTGTATATGCATGTTATACAAGAAATAAATTTCACCTCGGTTAATCTCGGGTGCTTTGCGTTCGCCTGTCTGACGAACAAAATACTGTATGTAAGGGTCATTCCAGTATCCTTTGCTTGTTGCAAACCTAAAGTCATAATCAGGTCAATATGAGTATAAGTCAATAACATATCAATAACAGTGATGATCAGTGTAAATAATGACTTTCTTCAAATTAATGAGATTATATTTCAAGGCAAAACATCTTCAAAGTAAGTTACTTACTTAAGTACTATCATGCTAATGCAGGATAACAAAGACACATGAATTAGTAGGAACCCAGATTGTTCCTACCACACAAGGTGTACTCGTCTCAAAGGGAACCAACATACTTTAACTACTCACTTAAAAAGTACTACATGGCCTTGCTCTATCTTATCTTTATAATCCCTTACAGCCATACAACCCTGCTCAGAGTATCTATTTGAGCTTGGCATTGTGACTGTAATATGGACAATGTGATAAATTATGTAACAAGATGTACATCATAAAATCATGATATCATTCATTTATTCATATAAGATTTATGTAACTGAGTTACAAACTGAGAGGAAGCAGCCAATGTTTTTGGCCAACTTTTGGATCTTAAAAAATATTACATTATTTAAAAATTTTTTCTACATTATAAATTATATATTATAAAGAGACAATTTTGTGTTGCAATTCATTTATCGCCAAACTGACTCCAAAATAAGTTTAAATTAAATTTTTTAATTTATTTATATGTTTGTATTTGAGGTTATAAAAAGTTGCTGTTCCTCTATAATCCATTGGCAGGCAGCACAGCATCCTGTGTGTTAAGTTTGTTTAGAATTGTAACAAAATTGTTACAAAAGACTAAATTTAAAACACACACACACAGACAAAGGACGTCCCAAAAATGTATATACACATTAACAGTTGTTTTCTAGGGCCCTTTTTTCAAACTCAAATTGAATTATAGCAGCAATATGTAGTACACATTTAAAGATGAAGAGAGGCATAAATTTAAGTTTGTATATACATTTTTTGGACCCCTCTGTTTGTGTGTATTTTGATGTATATGTAAAATTATAAACACACACCTATACATAATATCATGATACTTCGAGAATAGCAATACGGATCAAACAGGCACAACACCTGAACTGAGATCTGTCTGGCACAGTATTTTGCTTTGCTTACAGTTAAGTAGTGTTAAAAACAAAAACCTTTCACATCTTTAGACAAAACTGCACATTGCTGCCATAATTCGAGTTTGTAAAAGTGTGTATACATTTTGTGTATATATATATATATATATATATATATATATATATATGTATATATGTATATATACACACACATTGGTGTACATGTAGGGCATTGGTGGCTTAGTGGAAGGCCTAGGTTGCAGCCTCAGCCACTGATGCAGTGCCGGTCCCAATTGGGAGGGATGCATCAGGAAGGGCATTCGGTGTAAAACCTGTGCCAAATTGTGTGCCGATCAGATTGTCCACTGTGGCAATCGCTCAATGGGAGCAGGCAGAAGACTAACAACAACAACAGGCATTCGTGGCTCTGTGTGTGTCACTGAAATGTTTTTTTTTTATGCATCACTAATCTATTGCTAGCAGTCTATGAACACAAAAATATCATGCCAGACATAAGTCGGTCCAGGTCATATCGCCCAGCAGTGAGATGATACATCAGCAGTCAGTCAGTGAGCTGCTCACAGCAGCAGCAGCTCTGTACCTTTTGCATATCGACGCATCGTCGCATGTCGCCCTGACAGCTTCATCAGCCGTGTCAGAATCACTGAAAGGCGCTTTGGACGCCATCACCACTTACTAAATCACAAATATGTTTTAAAGTATATATTAAACTGATTGCCTTTATCTTTACATGTGAAAACTACAAGACATTACATATACATACACACAGTACAGGTTCTGCTCATGCACCAAAACAACGCTCTGAGCTTTAAGACTAAATCTTGTCGAAATTCACTTGACCTTTTTCTTCACTACTTAAACGACGCTTATCCGATTATGAACTGATAAGAGTGTTTTAAAAGTCGCAATATTTTATACTATTTATTAGATACAAATCTACATCTTTATTCACTCACGACTTCTCCCACAATGCCCCGCGACAGCTTCTTCTGTATCATTGCGTGTGTGTGTGTGTACGGAGCGCAGGATGCACACCGCCATCTAGTGTCACATTCAGGTTAGGTTTTTATTTGTATTTTTCCCCCCTATAAAACTGAATCAAAATGTTTCGTTCAGGATCCTGGTGCAGATAGAAAAGCACGAAGGATTATCTAAAGTGTGCACAGTAAAATACACTTCTACCATGGGTGCTATAGGTGAGGGATTAAGAGTGATATGCTAAAGATGATTGCTAAAAATGATGTGACAGTTGTAAAGTGTTGGCATGGTCAAGTTTGGGGGCCCAGTGTATTAGACACGCAAGAGGCAGAGAACCTCTAATGGAAACCCTGACAACTACTACTGCTACTACTAAAACTACTACTGCTGCTATTTTGGTATCTTGCTCCGTCCACATGCGGCAATGAATATTCCCCACCATGGAGATACAGTATATGTGTTGTTTCTGGGTTACTTACTTCTGTTGTCGAGTTGAAAGTTCAACACCCAATTGTCATTCACACATTACGAACAATTTGGGAATGCCAGTTATCCTATTCTGCATGTCTTTGGACTGTGGGAGGAAACCTGGCACAGTGTGCATATATTATTATTATGTAAAAGAAATCGAACCAAATGACGTAACAACTTATGTGAGGAATGTAAAAAAGAAAAGTTATTTAAAATAATTAATTATTATTGCCATTAAAAAAAAAAATTATTAGGGTAGCATGGTGGCTTAGTGGTTAGCACTATCACCTTGCACCTCAAGGGTTGGATATTCATATCAGTCCCCGCTTATTGTTATTATGGCAGCACGGTAATGTAATGGTTAGCACTGTCGCCTTACACATCCAGGGTCCGGGTTCGATTACCGTCTCTGTGTGCATGGAGTTTGCATGTTCATCCCGTGTTTGGTGTTTTTCCTCCGGGTACTCCGGTTTTCTCCCACAGACCTGCAGATTAGGCTAATTGAGGTGTGTGAATGAGTGTGTGTGCCCTGTAATGGATTGTCCAGGGTGTACCCTGCCCCGTGTCTCCTTGGATGGGCTCCAGGTTCCCCAGCGACCCTGAATACAGGATAAAGCAGTATAGACTCTGAGTAAATGAGTGTTGTTATTATTATTATTATTATTATTATTATTAGTAGTAGTAGTAGTAGTAGTAGTACAATAAATTTGGCCAAATT
>JAQQZT010000006.1:10396252-10428501 GCA_030068275.1 Clarias platycephalus | reverse complement strand
AACAATGGGACTTTGCAGGGGCTTCTTGCTGATAGCTTGACTTCACATAGCCGTTTTCTAATCGTAACAGTACTCACAGGTAACTTTAGATGTTCTTTGATCATGCTGGAACTGATCATTAACTACGAACGCTAAATGGTGTTAATTCTCTCTGTGTATATGGAGACTTTTGGGACACCTTGTAGAATAGAATACAAAAGAACAGTTTGAGCAATTGTTACCCAGCTGAATATTTTTACACACGCTCCAGTTCATCTGAACAATCAGTATATGCAGCCATTTGCGATAATTAGATGTTCTGTTCCAGCCATTATTTTCTTTATTTCCTATTTTTAAATCTCAGCTTCGTGTGCTTTAAACTGTTATTTTGAGCTTCGTCTCTGGTGTGAGTGTGGTTTTCTCAACAACCCAGCATGTGAACTATGAGTCACACCTTGTGCTTCTCAGCTACCTCCATCAGCACAGAATGGGGGGAATTAGCATGCCTTGGTCTTGATTGGTTACAACAATCACATTCACCATTTGCCAAGAAAAAAAAAGTAGAGAAACCTTAAAAAATGTAAATTTTCAACTGTGTAATCTCAGCCTTACTGTGTGTTTGACCAGACTCGTGGACAGAGAAACCAGCATTTGGAACAGGCTTGGATGAGCACCTGAGACGAAGCAGCAGAGAGATAGCGCTGCCCATAGAAGCTTGTGTGATGATGCTGTTGGAGACGGGCATGAAGGAAGAGGTATGACAAACGTAAAAAAATAATCAAAGGCATATCTATAACTAAATGAAAAACAATACACAAAACAGCATGTTTTGAACTTGCTTGTAATTTGGAAAACAGCAGTAAACTGAAAGGTGGCAAATGGAAAGGACGCCAATCAGCTGTAACATCAAAATCACCTGCCTAATATTATGTAGGCCCCTCTTGTGCCTTTAAAACAGCTCTGAACCATCGAGTCTGAGACACTACAAGACCTCTTAAGGTATGCTATGGTGTTTGAGATCCAGGGAATTTGGAGGCCAAGACAACACCTTGAACACATTGTCATGTTCCTCAACATCTTACTTAACAGTTTTTTCAGTGTGTCAGGCCACATTGTGCTGGTGAAAAGAGGCCACTGCCATTAGAGAATACTGTTTCCACGAAGGGGTGTATTTGGTCTGTGACAATGTTTAGACAGGTGGTACAGGTCAAAGAACACTCCATATGAATGCCAGGACCAATGGTGCCCCAAAAGAATATTATTATTCCCTTAGCGCATCATGGTGCCATTTCTCCTCTAGGTAAATGACACGCACACACACACACACTGGGCTAGCACACGACATAAAAGAAAACATCATTCATCAGGCCAGGTTGCCTTTTTCCATTTCCCCATGGTTTATAGTTCTGATGGTCACATGTCCATTGTAGGCATTTTGAGCAGTGGACGTGAGTCAGCATGAGCACCCTGACAGATCCGTGGCTACGACGCCCCATACACAACACAGTTCTCACACCTTTCTATCATGACCAGAATTTACTTTTTTCAGCAGTTTATGCTAAAGTAGCCCTTGTGTCCACATGCTTTGAAATTCTTTTCCTGCTTTAAACACATCAACTTGGAGAACTGACTGTTCACTCGCTGCCTAATGTGTCCCACCACATGACCGGTGCCATTATAATGGGAAAGTCAATGTTATTCACTTAATTTGTCAGTGGTTTTAATGTTATGGTTGATTGGTGTATGTTCCAAATGATCTCAAATTGCTTGTATCTGAATAATATAATTATGGTTTAATATTTTTGCTTGTTGGCTACGTGACTCTTATTTTGTTTTCTTGAACAGGGTCTTTTCCGAATAACTGCAGGAGCCTCTAAACTGAAAAAGCTTAAGGCAGCGCTGGACTGCTCCACCTCTCAGCTGGAGGAGTTCTACTCTGACCCGCATGCAGTTGCTGGTACAGAAACAGGCTTTTTTTCTGTAAAACTGAAATAATATCATAGTTGTTAATTTATGAATTTACTCTTCTTTCATTGTCTGATTAGGGGCTCTCAAGTCCTACCTAAGGGAACTTCCAGAGCCTCTCATGACTTTCGAACTCTATGATGAGTGGATTCAGGCATCCAAGTAAGCGAGTTGTTTGCACTATAAGAAGAAATCATTTGTACAAATATTGTTTAATTTAGTAATTTAGACCCATAACTTAGATGTGGTGTTTTACTTCTTTTAATTTGTGACATACTACATTTAAATCTTTGTAGTATTTCCGACCCAGACAAAAGGTTGCAAGCTTTGTGGGTGACCTGTGATCAGTTACCAATGAACAACAAAGCCAACTTTAGGTGAGTTTATAAAGATTGTTTAAATGTAACATAAATTTTGAACGATCGCTGATTAAGATCCCATTTTGAAAGGTATCTGGTGAAGTTCCTTGCTAAGCTTGCTCAAGAAAGTGAAATTAACAAGATGACCCCCAGCAACATTGCAATTGTCTTGGGACCAAATCTATTATGGCCAAAAACAGAGGGGTGAGAATTGTTTTCTTATTTCAGTAAAAATATGTTTGTTATGAACCGTCCAGGTCCTAAAGCCTTATTCTTTTAACCACAGGACCCTAGCAGAGATGGCAGCTGCTACCTCAGTTCATGTTGTTACTATTATCGAGCCCATCATTCAGCATGCTGACTGGTTTTTCCCTGAAGGTGAGAACTATAACAGTGAACTTTTCACCAATAAGAAAAAGCATTTAAAATTATTAAGCGAAGTCTCCTCAGATTTCTTTCTTTCTCTCTCTCTCTCTCTCTCTCTCATATATAATGTTGTCTATGAACTTCATTTATAGATGTGGAGTTCAATGTATCAGGCATGTTTTCAATGCCTGCTCCCATGACAAACCATGTGAACCATCTGACCATAACGGAATATGACTCGGGCACAATAGAGAAGAAGAGACCTAACAGTATGGTGGGACCTGATGGTGACATGACCAAACGAGACGGGTACATTCACTAACAATAAACATCACAGAACATATCACTGACCAGACTCTAATCAATCCCAATAATCCAATCTTTTTATCCCCATTTAACAGAACTGTAAGCTTTGTTCTCTGGTCAGACTCCATGCTCTGCTAATACAGAAGTTAATTTCCTGAATAACTGATAGCTTTCTGCTTCCCTGTGGGTAGTGAGGGGGATAGCTGTGGATGCAAATGGCTTCCCCCCCCCCCCCTGTTTTGTTCTGCGTGTCGAGTTTTCATTTTCTTTCTTCCCTTTAGCTCTGCTAACAAATTAACGGAGCACAATCCCCGTAGAGGCAACACACTAACTAGAAAGCAGCATGCTTCCCCTGCCTTCCAGCCTCCTCTGCCCCCGGTGGAGGCTGTCAGTATTGCAGGAGGCCAGCCTGTAGCTGAGCTCCTGCTACAGCAGCCTGCACCAGAGGGCTTGGTTATTGAGGCCTGCCAGCCTAGCTTAGCACTGGGGATGGCAGCCCTAGCAGCAGCACAGCAGCTTCTAGCACAGCAAACTGAGGAGATCAGGTAAGATGTAGAGCATTGCTTTGTAGGACCTTGCTTACTTTTGTGTGAAAACGGCCCTGCTTGCATTCTTATTTGTTTTTTGTTCATTCTAAATGAGTAAGCCGAACTGTTTTCATTATATGCCATCTGGTGTCTGTTACGAGTGAACAATGCTATGCACGGGACACTCGTGCAGGCTTACAACTTGATAAAGACTACCTGAAGTCAAAACTGACCATATGCTCCTTGCCAGTTTGTGGCCCTTATTGGTTACAGTTAACAGTTTTTGTTACATAAAGACAAAAAAGAAATCCTGTTTCTCGGTTCTTTCCCACCATACATGTCATTTTGGAAACATGCACAGGGGAAAAATAAAATAAAATTGGACTTATAAACAGGCACTGGAAAAATTAACATTAACCTATAATGCCATATTTCACCTCCCTTCTAACCACCCCTTCTTTCACTGTGGGGAACAAGAACCTCTTTTGAAATCCATCACATCGTGGAAGGAAAGTGTTTTATGATTTCCTTTACATGTTCTATTGGAGAACACAACTTCTGTGGGTGTTTCATGTAAGAACCTTCTGGATATTTTTGTGAACCACAATATTTGTCTCTCTCTTTTTTTTTTTTTTTTTTTTTGGAAACGCCAAGTGTTCTGACAGTACAGTAATGTGACAAAATCTGCCAGTCATTATTCATTGTATGAATAATTTCTACACAGTTCATAGCATGAAAGACTCTTTTTTTTGTTCTCATTTAATTGAACCATATATTTACTTACACATATACTTACATATAACAGTTTAAAGACGAGTGACTCATCGTTCACACCTCAAAGAAATGGCTGCGGAGGTTCACAGCTGACTGTAGCATCTCCAGCTACAGGACCATCAGGACTCAGCCCTCTCATGGCACGCAGAGGTAACCATACCACAATATCATTTAATGCACACTAAAGAATCATTCGGCCAATTCTGATCTAAAACTTTTATTCTGCTTACCGTAGCTTTAAAAAAGCCAGCTCCCGCTCCTCCTAAACCAGCCAATCCACCTTCAGGTCAGCCGGGCAGTCAGTCATCTCCACAGCCTTCATGTGGGACTCCTCAATCCCTCTCTCCATCTCCAAGACCTCTCTCCACTCACTCCCCCCCCAATCAGTTAGTAATGCAGTCTGGCACCTTACCTCGGCGACATTCAAGCAACCAGCCTCCTCTCCAGGCCCCCAACCATCCACCCCCGGAGCCCCCCAGCCAGGTCACTCCTCCTCCTCCTCCCAGCCCCGGAGCCCCCCAGCCAGGTCACTCCTCCTCCTCCTCCTCCCAGCCCACAGCTGTCGGAGATCTGGGAGAGGAGCCATCTCCACCCAGTAGTCCCAGTCCTCCCAAAACTCCTCCACCTTCTGTGATCCAATATGAAAATGCAGGCACAAACGTTCCCTTCCCATTTCAGTCTGGCTCTCTGCCTCGGCCTCGACCAGTCCCTAAACCACGCAACAGACCAACAGTTCCGCCGCCACCACAGCCTCAGAGTGTAGCCAGCGACACCAGTGACCCCAATGACATCTGGAGTGCAGCCTACAAAATGATGGGTTAGTCACAATCTTCTTCAACTTGTCCGTTCCTTTTGTTTTTTTGACTCAATGTTTACTTTATTTGTAGCTTTAAGATTTCCCTTTACTGAAACTAAGAGGCCCTCATGATAATCCCCTGTGCACAAAGAGATCCATACAGACATGTATATGATCTGTTTGGATATCGATTCCAAAACCACAGGCATTAAAATGGAGCCCTTCCTTTATAACTTTAAGACTTTTTACAATATTTTGGAGTGTGCCTGTGAGGATTTATACTCAGTGTTCAGTGAGGTTGTGGTCAGAGCTCTGTGCAGGCTACTGGAGTTCCTCCACACTAAACTTAAATCAATTCTTTATAGCCGTAGTGTTATGTACACAGTCAGGCTGCTACAGCAAAGGGTCTGTCTTACCACAATATTGAAAAACATATCGTGTAGTATTAATAGTAGCATCGCAGTAGATAGTATTGTCCTGGCATTTGCTGTGGATCGTAAGATCACTTGTTTGCAGCCACATGGACATTAAAACCCATTTCGTGAAGGTCCTACAGCAAACTTCTTGTGCTGATGCTGCTTCGTGAGGCAGTCTGAAACTTTGCAGTGAGTGATGCAACAGAGGGTAGTTGATGTTTATGTGCTATGTGTTTCAGCAGCTGTCAGCCCTCCTCTGTCAGTTTGAGTGGGCTACCGCTTCATGGCTGAGCACCTGGATACTTCTGTTTCACAATAATGGCACTTAAAGTTGACTGGAACTTCTACAGTATAAACTGGCTTGGCAGCCTTTTAGGCTTCATTTAGTTTACCAGCATGAAGTGACTCAATTTCAATGTTATTTACTCTAATGTGACACATTACATTTTTGTTTTAAGTAATGTCTGAACACACAAATGGGATGTTTTTTCCAGATTGGATCTCCGTCACTTTCGTATGTGGGCCCCAGATCAGATATATATATTCAATATGTGGTCATGCAACTTGAATCAGAACAGGCAGATCAGAATTCACGCGACTTTTTGCCTCTGTGCATGTATAGGACACTGATGTCATCACCGTCAGTGCACGGATTTCATAGATGTACAATCGTATATCTGTAATGTTTGAACAGACGGCATAAACAAGTCTGCTTTTCATGCGAAGAAATCTTTGTAAAATATCCTAAAAAATGTAGAACATCCTAAATTTCGGGTTAAACACTAACATTTCTGTATTTGTTCAGATCCAGGGATGCAGTTCAAAGGTCTGGGTCGGGTCCTTGTTCCTGACATTGTCCCGGACCAGCAACCTGTCACTCAGCTAAAGGACTCGGACTTGGACACAGAGAGTACCGTCCTGTGAGTTTTGAGGACACGGATGCCATAAACCTGCTACCTGTTCCTCACAGCCCATGGACTCTATGAAATGCTGCTGCTTCTTCCCTTTCACCAAGTGATCATCAGCTTGGTTGCATTTCACCAAAGATTTGGACCATCGGTAGCACCTAGAGGAATAGCGGCATGGAGATATTGCATGGCACCAAACAGGTTTAAATCTATCACACTAAATTTCATTTTATTGTAAGGAATGTGAAATAGGTTGAGGGTACTAGTTGGTGTTTCTTAAGTGGCCTTAGTTTAAAAATAAAATAAAAAAAAGGAAAGAGAATAAACCACATTAAGCTTGGCATAAAATTAAACCATATACTGTGGCTTTAGAGTGGATCTTGTGACTGCAGGTTTCCAGTCAGCTAATATACTTCACTCCTAAGTTTATGTATGGGAACTGTTTTAAATCAGTTTCCATCAACACATTCCCTAAGGCTTTTGTCGGTCTCAGTCAATCTGTTTTCATTTGAAAGTCTTAGTATGTCTTTCATGTTTAGCTGAATTTCTTGCAATTTAATATCAATATATCTTATTACCTACAGTATAAAAATGTACACGTCACAGGGTTAGTATTCTGTCTTCAACTGTTAATGTTTTCCTAAACCATAGGGCATTCATGTGATCAGTTCCTCATTACTAATTTGACAGCATTATGTCCGCTATGTGTAAGAATCTTTATTTTTTTTCTTTTCTGTGTCAGAAAATATTGAATGAAACATTTAACTGGCAATGTGTTAGTTTTGCTATTTGGTAAACTGTCAGGGGCTTGTCATTTGTCAGTTTGCTATACATCTGACAGTCTGTAGCTTGTTGGACGAGAACACTGTGTGTGCTATATGAATGTTTACTGAATGTGTTTCAAAAACAAAGACAACACTAAATATGGAGTGATAGCAAGTGACATAATTGTAGGACTCTCAAAATTTAATATAATGTACACAAAGGAGGATCTTTATAGTGTGTTTGGTCACAGGCCTTGCCTTTACCATGCTGCCTTACCCATTACACTCACTCCCTCATCTTCTATACCGCTTTATCCTGTATTCAGGGTCATGGGGACCTGGAGCCTATCCCAGGAGACTTGGGGCACGAGGCAGGGCACACACACACACACACACACACACTCATTCACACACTATGGGCAATTTGGGAACCTGCATATCTTTGGACTCTGGGAAACCGGAGTACCCGGAGGAAACCCACCAAGCACGGGAAGAACATGCAAACTCCATGCACACAGAGACGGGAATTGAGCCTGGCCGGGATTTGAACCCGGACCCTGGAGGTGCAAGTTGACAGTGCTAACCACTACACCACTGTGCCGCCCCTTTCCCATTATAACCTTTGGAAAATTAACTAAAGGGATACAGTGTGTCTTGAAAAATATGAATATTGTAAAAAAAAAAATAATAATAATAATAATAATTTTTTCCCCTCTTAATTTAGAAAGTGATACTTTAGTATATTACAGATTCATTACACATCACATGAAATATTTCATGCACATCACACTTTTTTATTTGAATTTTAACAATTTTGGCTTATAGTTCATGAAATGTAAAAATCCATTTAGAATATTTCTTATTATCAGTCACTATTTAAAAAATATGCTTATTTATGCACTTAGGACTTGGTCGAGGCCCTTTTAGTATGAATGTCTGCATCGGTGACTGCTGGTGCATTATCGAAGACCAGGTTGCTTTGATGGCAGCCTTCAGCTCATCTTTATTCCTGGGTCAAGTTTTTCTCATCTTCTTCTTGACAATTTGCCAGAGATTCTCTGCAGGGTTCAGGTCGGGTGATTTGGCTGGCCAATTAATCATATTAGTATCATGGTCAGCAAAATGGATCATTGTAGTTTTGGCAGTGTGGGCAGGTACTAAGTCCTGCTAGAAAAGGAAATCGGCATCTCCACAAAGCTTGTTGGCAGATAAGTGCTGTAAAATTTCCTCGTAGATGGCTTATTTACTTAAACTCTACTATTCTAATATTTTGATAAACTAAAATTTTCTTGAGCTCTAAGCCATAATCTTTGAAATTAAAACAAAAAAGGCTTAAAATATTTAATTACATCTAATAAAATCATACTTTAAGTTTAGTTTAAAAAAAAAAAAAGTAACTTTGATTTTTTTTTTCTTCAAGATACACTGTACATGTGATGGTGTACAAATAAGACACTATTGAAATGACAAATTTAGGTGGGGGAAACAAACAACATGCTTGCTATTACTGCTTTAAGATTCATTAATAAAGCACAATACCAACTTCTTTTATGTTTCTGTGACTGCAGGCTTTTATTATGCTTCAGTGATTTCTTTCTTCATAAATATTTCTTGTTGTATTATCTGGGTCGTTTGTTTTTTATCCTTCTCTCTGCCAGTAGATTTGATGACTGGTTGGCTGCACAATTTCTAATAACACAAAGACGTTTCTCAGACTTCAAGAGAAATCTAATAAACGAGAACGCTTTAAATGACAACAGATGTACTGCACCTGTGTGTATGAGGCTGGTGACTGGTTTCATGTAGTTCTTAACGAAAGTAGTAGAATATAACACTTGGTCTTTGCATAGGTGAATATCGGTTTCTTTGTTGAGCACAAGAAGACAAGTGTGTTTTGACTTTTATAAAAAAAAAAAAAACATGCAGAGTGACAGTAGGAATATTACACAGCCGGCTCAATTTTTTTCTTCCTGCTCATTTCTGCTCAGTGGTACTAAGTAATACAGACTCTGAGACTAGCAGATTGAGGGTTTTCTTGTATTTTGCAACACATTTTTAGGGGAGAGCTTGTAATCTTTACCTGCAGCAATAGTAATTTTGGGACACCTTAGACAAACTGTATTTTATTTTATTATTTTTTTGTTTAAAGAAACCTGTCAGCAGAGCTGCTCATGTCTGGCTGGGGTTATTCGGGGAAAGGGAAGGCTTATCAGTTCCCCCGACTACTATATTATGTTCATTTAAATTTATCATTTTAAGTATTTTGCTAGACATTTGCTAATTGATAAAGCACAGCAGTATGTGTGTACAAAACATGAATCCTGTCAGCTACTTTGCTTTAGGTTTAAAAATCTCACAAGGATTGTCAAAAAAGGCCAGTTCTTCATGTGATGGGAGAAAAGGCATTTTTTAAAACCAGTGTGAATGTAAAGAAAAAGTCATCACGACCTGGAAATAACTAAGCAAAGAGCCTTCTATTAGATAATTACTGCAGTGATTAATACGGTTCAGCTGGCAACAAGTTATCTAACCCTAACTAGTAGCTTCAAATTTTTTAAACAACCATGTCAGAACACACATGCTGTAGTACGGTAGTTACACTGTTTCCAAAGGGGCCAATTAGTGGGGCCATCATGCAAAGAAAACAACTAAAAAGATCGATGAAACTATTTAAATTAGGTTAAGAATTTTGTTGAAACATTATCTGCAAAGAAGCATACTAAATGAGCTTGAGATTTGAACTTAAAACGGAACAAAATATATATACATAGGCAGATAAAGTGATACACCCAGTGTTATGATCTGGGGTTGCTACTGTTGGTCAGGTCTAGGTTCAGCAACATTACGCACCCAAAAGATGACATCAGCTGATGACCTGAGTTTACTGAATGACCAGGTTTTTCCATCAGTGTATTTGTTTTTTTCTTCCCTGATGGCACAGGCATATTCGGAGATAACGCCACAAGGATTCATCAGGCTCAAATTGTGAAAGGGTGGTTCAAGGGGCATGAGACATCCTTTTCACACATGGATTGTCCACCACCCACATGGAGTCCAGACCGTAACCCCATTGAGAATCTTTGGCACGTGCTGAAGAACTCAGCGATCATCAACACATTATACACTACAATGTACCAAAATGTAGGTTTGTAAAATGTATCTGTTTTTGGTGCAATATCTCTCTTAATATACAAAAAAATGCAAAGCTGATACAATTTGTGGCTGTAAACAAATGGTTATGTACCTGTAGCAGATATGTGAATCACAGTTTGTAGTACAGTAGTGTGTGTGTATATATGGGCTGTGTGGCTCTCAAGTTTTATTATTCTGCAGCTCCAGGAGGAGATTATGAGGAGAGTAATGTAATTGCTGTATTGTTAAAGTAAAGTCCCCTTAAGAAAGAAAATAAAGAAAGAAAATGTGTAATAATATTAAAAATGCTAAACAGCCAACTTGACCACTTAGCAATTAGTTTAACCAGCTACCTACTTTTAACTAGTGAGTAAGTAAAAATAGTGAGACTTGTTAAACAAGTGTTTGGTATTTGTTGTTTTTCGTCTTACAGCTTTAGAAAGTGGAGAATTTCTGTATGCATTAAAGCGTAAAAAGCCCTGCCATGTTTCTGCCCTGAAGACGACCATTCCTGCCGTTAGCTCCCTGCTAATAAGAGCTACAGAACAGCAGAGAGCGACAGAGAACCTCAAACATGTGACAAGGAGTACTAAGAAATAATTAATATTAATATAAAAATTCATAATGATTATTCATAATAAAAATCTAGGGATTGTGGAGGACAGTGGTGATTACAATTGTATTTATTCCCATTTTGGGACTGTTGTGGGGCCTCAAAATTCACACATGCATTCGCACAATATGGCAATTTGGGAATGCCAATTAGCCTCATCTGCATGTCTTTGAACCATGGGAGGAAACCGTAGTACCCAGAGTAAACCCACAATACGCACAGTCCCGAGGTGGGGACCCTGGAGATGCAAGGTGACCGTGCTAACCACTAAACCATCATGCCGCCCTACGTATACAGTATATCAGAGCTAGCTTATTACATTTACGGCATTTGGCAGAAGCCCTTATCCAGAGTGACTTTCTAAGTTTATAAATATGACTTGTAAATAGCTGCCAATTAATCCAATAAAAAATACTGTAGTAAGATACATAATCAAGTAATTATTTCATGACTTGTAAAGGAGAGTAAAAAAATTAATAACAGCTGATATCAGTGATTTATTTTTCAGTCTGTCAATATGGCTGGCAGGCTCTTCAGGTGCATATAGGCAGAAGTTACCTGTCATCATCAGACTATTGTACACCTCCTTTCAGCGTTCCTTCAGAAGTTAGCTCACCAAAATGAATGTAGAACATTATCGAGCACTATTGCTGTTTGGCTGGAATAGTGCTGTCATACGGTCTGCACCACTTGTTTTTCCCCCATTTTTTTTCAGCCCATATATAAAACAGACAGCTAGCAACATTGAGGCAGTGTGCACTGAATTTGTTGAAGAATGTTGATCAATTATTTTTTTCATTGTTTATTAATAAATGCATCTGTTTGTATTTATGGTTATTTCAAGATATATAAGATGATGTACCTGCCTTAATGGCAAAGACATACAGTATATAACCATTTAGCTGAAGTGGAAGTGGTCATTAAGCTGCTTTTATCACCAAGTTCTGACAAATCTGCTGAACATATGCGCTTTACTACAATGTGCTGAAGAGCAGGTCAATACACACATGAGTCAGATATTCATCAGTGCTTGTCAGAAGTTTTTCTTTATTCACAAGATATAAATTAGACAGCAGAATAAAACGCAGCCCAATGTGGCCCAAAGAAAGTGAAGCTGAAAGAGAACTGCACAGGATAAATACTATCCTATTCACAAACAACCTACACACCAATACAACCAAGTCCTAAAGGAAAGAATAATAATAATAAGAAGAAGAAGAAGAAGAAGAAGAATCAAATTATTTGCCAACGAAAATAAACACAATGCTACATGCAAATTGCAGATTAACCTCTCAAAATACTGTCACAGGTTTGAAAAAGAAGAAAAAAAAAAGGAAAATTGGTGTTTGTTTTTGACACAAAGACAAGCAATTAGTTGTCCATGCATTTGGATTTAATAAGGAGGCTACTAATAGATTGTTGGGAACACAAACAAATCAGGCAGAAAGAACATTTTAAACAGTATTTCAATGAAAATCTGCCACGCTGCATAATAATCTACCATGTAAACATGAAACAAACAATGTAAACAGGGCCATTTCATTGTGACTAAAATCAGACCTATGCATTTTTACTTAGATTTTTAATTGTCACAGCAAGAGAGTTCATAGATGACCATTTCATAATGAGTACTGTTACACTGCACGGTTTGTCATGCACAGCTTTGCCACTGTTCAGACAGATCATACAAAATAAGTGGCCATTATGAGCGTGGCAGGGTCAATTCTCAGCAAGTGCTGGGCAACACTAATGCTGGGCAGAAATGAATAGCTTGTTTACAACGTTGGGATGCGGCTGATGAATATGATTAACATCCATTCATCATTATAGTCTGTGTTTTTTTTGGTCAGTATTTATCAGGGAAGAAATAAATACACAGTTGACTACAGTATCGTCAACTGTGGGTGAAAGAATAGTAAAGTGCGCACATTCTTGTTACATTCTCTTGCCACTGGAATCCTTTTAAAAATAACGAAACTATATCCATATCCTTGATTACTTTAAAGTATAAAATATAAATTCTTTATGATGAAGATATACTTGTAACATTAAGGTAATAAACTTTAACATAGATTAAAGATATTTTTTCCCCCTGTTGTTTCTTGGCACACGGATGACCTTAGTTTATGAGGGCGGCACTTCTAAAGCATATTCTCACCAGGCTAAAGGTGAAGCAATGCGAGGGCTTCTGGGGTTTTCTGTGGCCCGTGTGTCATTTAGTGCTCTCTGCAACAAAAAGAACAATTATATAGCAACATTCTAAAAACTTAAATTTCATCACATCTCATTACTGCATGATATTCTGAATCTTAGAGCACTGCTTACCCCAAACTTAGAGATGAATTCTGCAAAGATGCCAAAGAATGCTTCCGTAGTCATGGTCTTGCCGTCTTCTCCAAAGTAAGAAGCTACCTTGGCAAATTCGTCCATTGCTTTCTGCTGGTGAGAGTCCAGAGACTGCACAGCGGGATGTGAGTTTTCCAGGAAGTTCTGAAGCCAGGTACGTTAAGAGATCAACACTTATTCTTCTACATCAGTCTTGGCATAAAGTTCACACTTAATGCTGGTATTACATGAACTGTATATATAATACATATATTCTGTACACACACAAAGAATAAAACATGTCAAGGCATGCTGATATTGTAGGAAAATAGTCAATGAGTGGGTGGAGCAACCTAGCATGAAGTTGTTACCACTTACAAAGTATATGTTTTTTGCTATAAAACATGTATTCTGTTGTGAGGCACAATTGTTTTATGCCTCTTATACTACAGCAATCTGTCAACAATTACAATTTTAATTTATTAATAAATGGCATTGTCATGTTTTTATCCAGTTATAGTTATACATAAAAGTTTATATAACAGTATAGCAGTTTTTATTTTTCTCACTCGTAATGTTAATTATATAACAAATGCAGCTTTTCAGGTTACAGAAAAGCTAGAAAGCATCAACTTCAGTGTCCCGGAGACTCTCCTTAGGTATAATTAGTGAAATAATTGAGGACTGTTACAAAGTGCTAAATCTGAGACTCCTTACAGAAAAAAACATCATCACTTAGATGATTATTTTTCAAATAGCAATATGTCCTTGTAATGTTTTCAAAGCTGTTTTGTTATGAAAATTCTTCAGTACCTTCTGTGCAATTGCATCTAAGATTTCAACAGTGGTATAACCACATGTATCAAGGAGTATTTCTGTGAAAGACAGGATGAAGAAAGAAATGTTCTGGTGAGGTAAAATGACATATTGTATCTGCAGCAAAGCACCAGTACTAGAGATTTTAAACCCCACTCTCAATGCCATACAACTCTAGTTCAATCTTTTTGTCGATAAGAGCTGTGCATTAGCAGAGGATACACTCATGACTGCTGCAAATCGATCCTCTGCTGTGGCTGGGATCTTTAGACAGACAGTTCTGATTTCCTGGATGGTGGAGTGGAGATCACTGAGGTCTGATGTAATGGTTCTCTGATTTACTGGGAACACAGAGGAGGGAAAAGCATTCTGTCAAACATGATTTTTAAAATATGTACAGATCATCATATATGGTCAACATACTTAACAGCTGTTTTCTTATAACACAAATCTGTGTCTAAAACTCCTGATTTTAAGCAATGACTTTTCACTTCAAATATTGACTGTTCAATATGTGTTCAAAATCATCTTTTGCTTATGCCATATTTTTGTATGTGCCCAAGACTTTTGCACAGTACTATAAGTAAAACAACTGTTAGGTTTTACTGAGCTTGCTGGAGATTATGAGTTCTTCTGGTAACTTTGTCACACTCGCTCCTTTCTATTTTTATGCAAATCCCAGGAGCTTACATTAGA
Source organism: Clarias platycephalus (assembly GCA_030068275.1). NCBI lineage: Eukaryota > Metazoa > Chordata > Actinopteri > Siluriformes > Clariidae > Clarias > Clarias platycephalus. Next base: position 10,413,759 of record JAQQZT010000006.1, on the reverse strand, counting down.
TTCTTTGTTTCCATCTGAAAACTGGTTTGTCTTGTACTATATTTTTTTTCTTACCAGCCATGCATATATTCTCCTGTAATGTTATTTATTTATAAATTTTTAAGTTAAATATGGAAATACTGAATGATTTTGTACATAATTATGCAGGCATGATAAACATATAGAACAAAATTGGTACAGCATATAATATGGTGCCTAAGTCTTTTGCACAGTACTGTATACCATATAAATATGTTGGCTAATTTTTACCTTTGGCAGCAAGTGGCACTGTTATAAGCTCTCCGGCAAAGTTGAGAAGTTCGGGAAAGTGTTGGCATAGTGATTTGGCTAGAATATGGAGGAAGGTGGACTTCCCGTCAACTGTTTTGGTTGTGCTCAGCTGTGGAAAGACCAAGATTGCATGGTAATATTTAAGCAGCAAAAGAATTAAAAAAATATATAATAACACATTTTTGAAATCATCTTTTTGATTAATAACTACTGTACCTCAGTAAGGAAGTTAATTTTAAAGCCTGTGGGTTTATTTGTCCTTGGTTGGCCGTTATTAAGGTAGTTTCCCATTGCTAAGACAAACTGAAACAAAACATTATAATGATTATTAAAGCATATAAAATCAAAGAATAGCTGTACAAAATGTAGTTTCAGCTACAAACGTATTTTACCTCTAGGATCTTTGCCAGTTTCTTGCTGTTTTTGAGCTCTAGAGAGGCTTTGTAGATGCACTCATATCCAATTCTCATTTCTTCAGTTTTCTCTTGCAGGGTGGTTTTAAACAGGAGACTCCGCAATCTGGTTTTATACTCAGGCACAAGTAACATCTGCATGACCAAGACAAAGACAAATCAAATGCCTTATATACTGTACTTTAAAAGATCTTCCTGGAATTGTTTTGCAGAGTTAAAAAAAAAAAAAAAAAAAAGTGTACCTGAAGGACGAACTTGTCTGGTTCACTAAGCTTGTCAGGGTCCTGGTTATACTGCTTGAACTGTTTAACCTCATCATCATCGGGGGCATACAGCAATAGCTGCTTAATGTGAGAAGGCTCCAGACGCTCGGTGCTCATAGTCATGAGGACCTGTCTTAACTCGGCCGGAGACAGCTTCAGATGGGCTATGAGGATAGCTAGGAAGAACAATCAAGGGGAGAGTGAGCACACATCACCTCTTATGGTCACCAGATACTTTATTAGAAACATCATAGTAAAACTTTCTTAGAACAGCTTCAAATCTCTGTGGCATGGATTCCACTAGATGTTGGAAATATTACTTTGAGGTTGAGGTTTTGTCATGAATTACCCATCTATCACATCCCAGAGGTTTCTACTGGATTTTGATCTGGTTACTGGGGAACACCAGTGACCTTGTTTTTACATTTAGGATTCCAGTTTGAGACACCTTTTTACCATGCCAGAAGGAACTATTGTAATTTAAAAGATAAGTAAATTGTTGCCATGAAGAGATGCCCATAGTCATCATCAATGCTTAAATAGATGGCCAAGAATCATTCCCTGCACCATTATTGCACCACATCCATCACTATGGTTGGGTCCATTGATTTACTTTGTTTGTAGCATCTTCTTAACCCTATGTCCTATGTTGCAGCAGAAATTAATCATGAACTTATCAAACCAAGTAAAGATTTTCCAGTTTTCTGCAGTCTAGTTTCTGTGTGCCTGTGCCCACTGTAGCTTTAGATTTGTGTTCTAACTTAATGTGGCCTTTTTCCGTTGTTGTAGACCACCCACCTCAAATTTCAATGTGTTGTGTCATCTGCGACGTTTTTTTTGCTCACCACAGGGCTTCATTCTTAATGGAGATTGCTGCATGTGTGACAATCCCAAGAGACCATAATTTTCTGAAATATTCATACTTGTCTATCTGGCACCAACAACCATACCATGGTTTAAGTAACTGACCTGACCACGATTTAATGTGAACATTAACCGAAAGGCTTGGTATGCATACACTGCACTGCTGTTATAAAATTAGCTGCCTGCAGAACTACATGAACGTATATAGCGAGCAAATTTTTGTCTTTTTCCATTAAATACTGATAATTAACAGTTCAACATTTTTCAGTTGATATTCTAAGCATCATAATTATATAAGCAAAGGTATGGCTTCAAATTGAGACCAGGCATAATTTATAACTCTTTACACAAAACATTTATTCCAAAACACCCGTAAGCATATTGTTTTAAGAAATTAAGCTACAGTATCTCAGTCTTCAGTGCAGCCTGCATAATTCCTCTGTGAGAAATCCCAGTTATACTCACAAGCATTGTAGGCTTTTTTATGAGAGAGAATCTCCACCACATCTTTCTTTTTAAAGCTCTCAGGTAAAATGGTGGGCTCTGGAAGAGAAACTGACATATTTAATTACATTGTAAGGATCGGTTCTCCTGGAGCCAGCAGCGGAAACAATAAATGAAACATCGTGAGAATAAAGAGAGATGAAATGCCAGTGAGGGAAGGGAGGACACTGTGAATGCACAGACTGTAAGTGATCCATGAAACATGGTAAATTGGATGAGCTGAAAAAGCACAAACATAGACACGCATGAGATTTGTACATTAAATATTAATGCAGATGTTATAATGTATCACAATATGCCACTAAAAAAAAAAGATGCTCTGGTATTTTTTGTCTTGATGGTGGTACTTTGACAACGGATGCATATGACATTACAAACTTACTGGAACCTGATTGAGTTCCAAAGTGCAGCTCCAGATTGAGGTATTTCACCATGTCACTCAGTTTTCCATAGTCAGGGTCCTCACCAAGCTGGCAAACAAGCAGAAAGAGGCATTATCAGACCATTGTACTTGGATTATTATATACATAATTGTGCTTATTGTATAATCAACTAACCTGTCCCCAGATAGTGCCCTCAGAATTCTCCACCTGCTCCCAGCGGAGCCTCTTCACACTCATGTGGTTAGTATCTGAAGCCTGAGGGCTTGGTTTTGGCAGCGGTGGGGGTTCACAGGGTGGGGGCAATGGTGGTGGAGGTGGTGGTGGTGTCACCTTTGAAATGGTACTCTCATAGGTCTTATGGGTAGACTGTGGGGATTCCCTCTTTGTTTTCGGCAGCATGGCAGAGCTCTGCTGGACTTGAAAGAGGGACTGGGTGCGGTGTCTCAGTGGAGGGTGTGCGGATGTGTGAGCAGGGTGAGAGGATGTGAAAGGAGGTTGTGGGGAAGACTGGAGAGGTTGTGTGGATGCATGAGAAGACTTCTGGGATGCGAGGGAAGGCTTTTGGGATGCGTGAGAAGGCTTTTGGGATGTGTGCGGAGGATTTTGGGATGTGTGAGGAGGTTTTTGGGATGCGTGAGAAGGCTTTTGGGATGTGTGCGGAGGATTTTGGGATGTGTGAGGAGGTTTTTGGGATGTGTGAGGAGGTTTTTGGGAGGTGTGAGGAGGCTTTTGGGAGGTGTGAGGAGGCTTTTGGGAGGTGTGAGGAGGATTTTGGGAGGTGTGAGGAGGATTTTGGGAGGTGTGAGGAGGTTGTGGAGAGGTATGAGAGGAAGAATGCAGAATAGGGTGGGCTTTGGGGTGGTGAAGCTGCTGGCTAGCATGAACAAAAGGCTGAGAAAAGGGCTTTCGGGGCTGCGTGGGATGGAACCTTGTCTCCTGAGATGTAGGCAGCACTTGGTGAAGAGATGACTGCTTGGTGAGGATGAACCGAGGAGGGGGCGGTGGAGGGGGTATGATGGGGTGGTTCTGGAAGGCAGGAGGAGGTTGAGGCATGTGTTGTGGGGTGAGGCAGATGGGGGAGGGCGTGTCAGTGAACTGGATGGGAGGGGGCGGAGGCGGTGGGCTCCGGGGAGGGGGTGGGATTTGCTCTGATTCAGACGAGTAGGTTAATGAACTTGAATCCTCACTGCTGTGGTCTTCACTGCTTGCACTGCTTGCTTGACGAGACAATATGTTGTCCTGTTCCTCCTGAAAACTCATCTGTTAAAGACAGACTCACAAGTCATATCTTTTTATATATAAACTATTTATGTTAGTCAAGCACAACACACAGCCCCCACACACCTCTTCGTAGTCATTCTCGCCTCCCAGAAAGTTATCCACAATGGTGACTCGGTGGCCGAGCTGTTCACTTAAGGCGTCCAGAAATTTGTCTGTGTCTCGGCTGCGTGGGGGTCTGGAAAAAGTGAAGAGTTTTCTCCGACGAGGCTGAGGGCTTGGAGCCTCATCTGATTGCTGTGGAGAAGTAGGAGAGCTGTCCAGGCTGACATAGGGGTTAGAGTCCATGCTTCCAGGAGAAGGGATGGTCTGCTGGTAGAGGTCATACTGAGGACTGGTGCAGGGCTCCTTCCATGTCAGAGACAGGCCTGACTTACGGTTCCCTGTAAGGGACAAGATCTTTTTAAAGGAGGATGATGGATAAAAAATTATGTTTATATATATATATATATATATATATATCGACGGTGTCAAGCAAGTCATTCGTTTATATAAAGCCATAATAATATTTACCTTTCTTCCAGTAAAAACGATTTATTACAGTCATGTTTGCGTCATACTTTACCTGACCAAGCACCGGTTAATCATTTAATTTCAGAAACACTGGGTGGTATTATGAGTGTACCTTTTTTAGCATGTGTGAAGGAGAGAGTACGTGCATGGCTATCAGCCTGGCTCATGCCCTCATTCCCAGGTGAAGAGTTACTCTGCAGAGGCTTGCTGTTCTTCACCGTGAATGCACTCTCCAGCTCTGTGTACACTCCTGACAGCTACAGGTTGTATGTGGTTAGATGACAATGGCATGACTGAGTAAAAGCAATTTAAAATGCAACAGGTACATGGAAAGTGCTGAATGTTACCCACGTTGTTCAAATCTGGGGACTCTGGAAAGGAGGTCCCATCGCCACATTGTCTTTCTCCTGGGGTTGCAGGCTCAGTGAAAGTCCCTGAGGAGAAAGATCACTTTCCAGTACACAGTACCCCAAAGCAAGCTGACAGACTCCCAGTGAACACAGACACAAAGAGCAGTTTTTTTTTTTTTATTCACCTTAGCGGTGAGGTTGTTGGACTGAGAAAAAAATCTGCTTGCAAAACTCGACACACAGCAGCAGTCTTATTGAACCGTAAACATTAGACCTGCCATGGCTAGTTGTTTAGGGCTCCATAAGTGTGAAAGAATGATTCTAGAGCATGATGTAAAAATGGAGGTGGAGGAGTCATAACTTACAGGCCATTGTCTGTAATACAGTACATGTACATTTAGAGAAGCCTCCATACTGATGCATGTAAAACATACCCATTCCTAGATGAGTGCCAATAATGCAGTCATCTGAGCTTCTTTCTCTGACACTGTTTCGATGGGATGTTCCAGTAACCCTCATGGAGCTACTCCGTCTGTGATTTTCAGTGCCCAGTTCAGGCTCTGCCAGCATGCACACAGACACACACGCAAAAATAAATGGGAATTAAATATACAGTTTAAACAAGACAATAACTACAAAATAGCTCTCTATCATTTAAACCAGCAATAATACTCATGCCCATTACTCAGCCAAGCCTACACAGTTTACACAAGGGTCTTTACTGCACACCTGCTCCTTTGAAGCCCAGGAAGCGGGAGATCTTGTTCTTGCAGCGCTCCTGCTCCTCACAGGTCAAAAGCTGATAGATGAACTGCCAGATCAGCTGCTTGGCAGGAGTGTCCAGCACAGGAAACACATCCACAATGAGCGTGTCCACATTCCTGGATTCAAGACAGACATGGGAGGCATTTTAGTGACAGTAAAGTCCCACTCCTTGTATGCTGTCCCAGTGTAATGGCAAGTCCTATAGAAAATCCAAGAGAACCCACGCAGAATGTTCTGTATGCATCTATTTGTGCCAGGAGCTGGAGCTATTTTTAAATGCTTTGCACACTGATTTTACCACCGTGAAGCTGAAAGAAATGTTCCAGGCTATGGGAACACTGTGCTTTGACATCTGAGATGAAAAGCGCGTTATTCTCCGGTAGTGTTAATTAGTTGTTTTCAGCCTTTTAAAGTTGCTGTCAAATTTTTCTGGGGATTTATAATTCATAATAAATAATTAATAAATACATTTGTCTGAAGCCAGCATGCGAAGCTAGGCAACCACATTTTGACATGTCTGAGCCTACAAATGATCTCAAAGGCAAGATAAAATGATCTCAACGGTAAAGACCCTTTCTACTAACAAGTATCAACCCATATAAAACTATTTCTAAATCAACATTTTGAGAATACATACTGCTTTAACCATATTAATAAGAATAGAAAAGTTTATTAAGAACAGAATAACTGTCTAAATCTGTGCTGTATTGCATTTGATGTATGATCGCAGCTAGTAGGAGACAGGAGACAATAACCTGTGCTGAAAGAAGGTCTCGAGAGCCTTGCAGATGGTGTATCTCTCTTGTGTGGTGAGCAGGTGCTCGAGCTGCTGACTGAAGGTGCGGCCGTGCACACGAATGCTAGGAGGAAGGATCTCTGCTACCCACTGGAGGGAGCTGAGCGCAGGTGAGTGAGAGCAACCAAGTGAGGGCGTCTCTTCCGTTTCAGAGTCCGATGGAGAGTATAGCACTGGCCCCTCCTCCACCACCAGAGTGGGATTGGCACCGCTGCCCTGTAGCATTGACACCACCTTCTCATGGGAGCAATTCCTAAACAAACACCAAAACTATGTTCAGGAACACTTGGCTTTGTTTGCTTTATGAAACTACAGTTATTTTTAATCAAATATTATCATAGTGCATATTATCCTAATAAATATTAAGTGAGCATTAACATCTTACTTTCATGTTAAACTTGTATATAAAACTTGTATCAAGTTACACAACAGAATTTTTTTTATTAATTAATTATTAATATCATCATTTCAACATGATTATCTTACTTAATCAACAGCATTTCCACATTCCTGTATCACAAATAATTCAATTCAAGTTAATTTGTATTGCGCTTTTAATAATGGCTATTGGCGCAAAGCAGTTTACTGGATTTAAAAAATGTGGAAAAATATCAAAAAAACATTAAGAAAATGTGTATAAAGTTCATTATCATTTAAATGAATGCTTTTACATTGTGGGTAAATGTCTTTACCACAGAGCACAAACATACTGCTTGGCAAAAAAGTCACCATTCCAGAAGGGTCAAATTATTGGGCTTCATCAAGCAAAGAAAACAACTAAGGAGATTTGAAATTAATAGAATCCTTCAACACATCATTTAAACCTGAAAGGATAGTGCTGAACTGTCAACATTGTGGGGGAAATGTGGTTGGAAAAAAATCATGATGTGAGATCACTTAAACACTTGATGAAGTTGCATGGTAAAAAAAAAATAAAGAAAAGTCCTCAGCTACATTAAACACCACAGCTATGTTTAATATAGAAAGTGAGAGCATTTCTATATGCACACAATGTGATGAGAACTCAGGGTTGGAACTAAACAGCTTAGCATAAGAAAACCACTGATTTCTGATTAGTGAGGCTAAACAGAAAAAATGCTTAAATTTGCTAGAGAGCATAAAGACTGAATTTTGGAATAATGGAAAAATGTCATGTGATCTCATGGGTTCAGACTGACCCTATTCCAGAGTGATGGGAGCATCAGGGTAAGAAGTACATGAAGCGATGCACCCGTCATGCATAGTGACCACTGGACAATCCTCTGGAGGCAGTGTTATGATTAGGGATTGTTATGATTAGGGATTGCTTCAGTTGGTCAGGTCTAGGCTCAGCAATGTTATATGGCAATTGAATAAAGTCAACTGATGACCTGAATGTACGCAATGACCAGGATATCATATCAGTTTTTTTCCCCCTGACATATGTCACAGACATATTCCAGGAATCAAATATATAAAAGAGTGTTTCTGGGATTAATTATTTTCACACATGAATGTCACCACACTGTGTGCTGTAATCAAAAACTAAAGGTGATTGAATGTAATCTTAGAGTCTGCCATTTTTTGTCCAAGCAGTGTATTTTTCCATTGTATTTTTTGCCAAAAAGTTGCATTTAGTGTTTTGTATAAATATGAAAACTCATCTGGAGGTTACCTCATATCCAGCCCATTGAGAAACAAAATGCGATCTCCTGGTTTAAGGCCGCACTCCTCGGCAGGGCTATCTGTAGTTGGTGTGTAGACAAGTGATTAGTAATATATACTAATATATACTTTTGTTCTAGTTGTATCCTTTACCCCCATGTATTTGTGTTAGGTACCACTCAGTTTTTGTTTTATGTCTGTGGTTTGTGTTAAAGGGCAGCATGCTTCAGTATAATCAGTATTCTTCAATGTCATAAAGTATTTAGCATGCCTATTGCTGCTACAGCGCCCTCTAAAATTATGCAACAGTTCGGTTCATGGTCAAAACACGACAATGCTTTATGGTCAAATTTTTTTTATAGACAATACATCAGAATTTCACAATTTAATTCCTGATATTGTCTAGGGATTGACTTGGCCACTTTCCCCCCGATGAAGTCTTTTGTTATGTTAGTAGAGTGTTTTGGGTCATTGTTTTGTTGCATGATGACTTTGTTCCGAATTAATTAGGAAGCGTTTCTCCGAACACAGGCAGACAGAATGTTTCTGTAGTCTTCTAAATTTATCCTGCTGCTACCATCATGAATTACATCATTAGTAAAAAAAAAAATAGTGAGACTGTTCCAAAAGCAACCACACAAGCCCAAGCCATGATGCTACCTCCGCTGAAGAGCTTGTACTGTATCTTCAGGATCATTAGTAGATTATTTTTCTATCCATACTTTTGGTATACCATCACTGTGGTAGTGGTTAATCTTGTTTTCACAATTTTGGGGCTCATCTTTGTATTTCTTTGTGAATTTCAATCTGGTCTTCTTATACTCTTGCTGCCGATGTGTGGTTTGTATCTTATGGTATCGCCCCTATATTCCTGTTCATCAGTCTTTTGCATTGTGGTACAGTACAGTACCTTGACCCCTACCTATTCCCAATTCTTGTGTAGTGGGTTTGGTCGCCTCTTCCTCTATCCTAAGCTCCAAATGAGTTGCTTTTATCATATTGTACTGTATGAACAGCTTTCTTGTCTTGGTGTTGGTTTATCTTTTTATGAACAAATTCAGTTTTCTCAGGGAACACCCAGGGCTCAAACTGAGAGTAGTCATGCTGAGAAAGTAATTGTTGAGATAATTAATTTAACAGAACAACATAAAACATCTGTCAGGCAAATGTTCCTATCTGATCACTTGAAAATTGATTGGGCTCAAAGCAAAGTTGCATATTTTAGGTTAACACATCTAGATGTAAATATTGGGAAAATCAAAAATTGTACAATATCTCTTATTCTATATACATACTCAACAACATGGATACTGACACAAAACATTCTGTTTTGAGTCTAGGAAAGATTGCAGATCATCACGATACTGGACGCCTACAATATTTTCATAAGCTGCCCCACGTGCTTCAGCTGAGTCAGTGCTAACTAGGTTTTAACCAGACCTGTAGTGGGCGAATATCGTCATGCACACACTCACACATTCACCTCCCACTCTCCAGCCCCTCAAAAAAAATCCAGATTTTCATATACAATGTAGACCTACCCAATTCTAATCACAATCACAATGAATTATTAAATAACTTCTTGGGTACACCACTATGAGGTCATTCTACTTTTATTCTTCTCGTGACATCTAATCATTTTTAATAGTCGTCGGACTCAGGAATAGGTACAAAACTGTAAATAGTCTACCTGGGATAACTGAGTCGATCCAAACAGGTGCATGGCCTCTGAGTGTGAACCCAAAGCTCTTCTTTCCTCTGTACACACGAATGGTCCTATTGGGGAAAAAAATGAAGCTGGAGATGATGTCTATGTCAATTCTTAGATATTGTTTTAGATATACAAATATAATGTGGATAAACATAAATCTTGTGGATTAGATTAGATTTTTTTGTGTGTTAGGCAAATATTAACCTTTGAGCCTAATCCAAAAAAATAAAATAAAAAAAGACTATCATGGTCAGGTCCTTATTACATTATAAATGATTAAACATTACCTGTGGCAAATATATAGTTCTTTGATCAATACTATCATTTAAAACCTAATTAAATAAACATGCCTAAAAGATTTGTAAATACTGTACACGCCGATATGTTTACACTAAAATCTCTAAAAAGATTAGCAACGAATATTAAATTCTCACACCTACAGCACCACAAAACAGATCTAATCCAGATTCTATTTTTGGCTTCTGCTTACACAGTAAGCGATAAAATGAATAGAAATGTCGACAGCCCTGCACTATGACTGCGTAAAGAACATGGAGCAAGAGCTTTTGATGTTTCAATACAGAAGGGTGCCCTGATTTTTCTGCTTCTCACTGAGAACATTTGACATTTGAACATCGAAGAGCATGCTGCTGGTTGCTGTGGCAACTCCTCGAAAAGATACTGAAGATGTTGGGCGAAGACGGAGGTGAATAAGCAGGAAAATGCCATACCATTTATACAAAGCAAACTCATACAGCTACTGTAAATGAAGATGTATTGAATAAGACAGACAAAAAGACAGGAATCAGTGATGCTTGATAAATGATGAGTCGAACACAAAAAGAAAGAGATCAGCAGATTAGACATTAAAATGTAATCTTTATCATGAGGGTGAATTATGTCTGATCTATAGATTCAACAGTTAAAAAATATAACCTTGTGGCCACAATGTGATTTTGACTGAAATAACACCATTTAATGGTGGAAAGGAAAAAAAACATTTTACAGTTTTAATGAAGTAACCTTCAAATAATTTTTAGTTAATTAATATTTTTTAAAGCTGATAGAGAAAGGCAGTCTGATTATAATCTATGTAAAATTAAAATCTGTTCAAAGTACAGAATTACAAAGATTATAAAAGGCAGCAGAAGTGATGCTAGAATAAATCTTGACAATTTGAAGGCCACTTATTTATGCAATACCTATTCTCTTATAATAAATGTCACAGTATAAAGGTTTCTGCAGTACAACAGAAGCATTATAAGTGGGTTTCATGGTCATCGTCTGATGTGATACATAATGTATGCTTAATGAATAGGCACTGAATGGTTCAGCAGAGATGTAAACACTGTGTGTGTGTGTGTGTGTCTGTGTGTGTGTACGTACAGAGATATCTACCTGTTAGATTTACTTGAATATATTACACTTTTACTTCATTCAGTTTCATCAAGCAGTTGATATGAAGTCCTGAAACAAGCATATGCCAATGATGCTGTTCCCATCCACCCACACACACACTCCTACACATGACGCAGGTCCAACATTCCACAGGCTGTGAAGTGTCAACATTGATGTTTTTTTCTTTTAATTAAAAGACATCCTCATACGGATTTGTTCTTTATTTTACCGTACATTCATATTAACAGAGAACACTCTTCTCTTTCGAAAGAGCGATGCGAAAGCAAGGTACAACTTGTCCATCTCTGTGTCACACGCAGTACCTGTTCTAGTGCAACGTTTACAGTTATATACACTATACACAACCATTTTCTCATCAATCAAATCTATTGTAACTCTATCTGTTATGTACATAGGGAGTCCATGTATATGTATATACCTGTATTTAAGGAATATCCACAACACACAGTAATTCAATGAAATTAAAATGTTCAAAAAATAGTCTAGGGTGTGATGTGTGTTTATATTTGAATATACCTTTGATTTGCCCCAGACTGGGGGGCGCTGGGGACACCAGCCGAGCTCTTCTTGTGGCCACGTTCATGGTTCTCTCCGGTGTCTCTGGGCACTGAGCTGGCCCTTTTGGATGCATGTGGCCTCTCATGGTGCTCCTGGCTGCGGCTGCGACGCAGTCGGTTCTGGCCCGGCTCACTCACACTTTTACTGCGGCACACACGGTTGAGGAGACTTTGGGAGACGGCGTCGTCAAACCTCTGCCGGTGCTTCTTGGGGATGAAGATCCTAGCAAACATAGTAACAGCGAGGCAGAAGAAAAGGAAGATGAAAATCAGCTGTAAAGAGCCATTAAGTTCAGATTTGAGACCAGTTCAGATTGCTGTGCTCTCCAGCCAAAGACGTCAGTCGTTTTCAAGCGACAGCTTACAACAGATTCCTTTCCCTTTGATGAAAATAAGTAGCTGGAAAAATGCTCCTTTTCAAAAATCCACTACAGCAGTACAGAGTGTCCTCCTATGCTGCAGATTATGACTGAGCCTCTCAAATGAGAATAGAAGTCTGGTTTCCTACTGACAAGCTCCCGCTATAGCAGGCGGCATACAGAAAATTGAAAAGTGTGGGAGTATCTTTCACACCCTCTCACTCCCCAGCTCTCTCCCTCTCTTTCTCTCTCCCTCTCTCTCTCTCACAGACAAACACAGATGCACATGCACATACACATGCACTCTATTTCTCTCACACTTTTATTAATTATTTTTATAGGGCTCAATTATTTTAGTATTTTTTATGTGTTATTCTTAATAATAAATCTTTGAAACAGTTACATTAATTGCAGTGTTTCTTCCTATTTGGTATGTCCCTTTGTTTGCTTTAATGACAACCTGCAAAATGAAAGTTTACGTTGGCAGGTATAACCGGGACTTGATTAAATTTCTCGTGAATGAAGGCATATTTACAGTAGACTTTAAGCAGAGTACAGTGATAAGACTCTTGGTAAAACATGTCCGTGAATGACAAGCCCAGCTGAGGTGGCTTGGAGGGCCACTGCATGTGTTCCCGTGAACATTCAGCATGTGGAATGGCTGACCCTTCAAAATTGATGGATAAATTGTCGCCAACTTGCAGAGGAGACACATCTGTCTGAGGGAACTGTACACACAATCATTTACAAACACCACTTGCACATTACAGGAACTCGGTTGTGAGTTATTGCCACATGCCCTGTACAGTCCTGACGTCACCCATGCCATGTCCACATGTTTGGGCCATTGAAGGAGTTCCTGGGAGGCCATGGTATTGATTTGTGCAGAATAACTGAACACGTTTCTCTATAGAATTTCCTGCTACACTAATGAAGCAGGCAGTCCATCAATGGCCCTTGGATACTTGACCAAAAGTCCCAGTTTGACTTGAACATAGAATACATGACTGGTGTCTCTTTTAACCAGCAGTGCAGCACATCCAGGGACAATAAGCAAATACATTTATCACGAAACAACAACAGCTCCATTTAAAATGATGCATTTTAAGTTAAGAATTACTATCACCTATGCTCAAAAGACTTCAGGGGGAAAATTTAAATATGCTATTATGTGATGAAGGCTGCCATGAATGCCAGCTGCCTCCAGGTGCACATTATCTATGCAGAGCTGTGTGAAGTAGCTTAAATAAGAGATGTCTATTGAGGAGAGGAAAGTCTACTTAATTGGAGATTATTAAATAAGGACACCAGCACAATCAGTACATGCTCAATGCATTAGGATATGATAATGTCATATTTCTGAAAAAAAAATATATATATATATTTGGTTTTTTAAATGTAATATGTATGGAGAACTTTTTTTGCTAATTTCATTACTGTCAACAGAAGCAGATTTGAGTCTTACATTTCACCATAGATACCTTATTTATTTTTTATGTAAAAAGCCAAAAAAAAAAAAAAAAAAAAAAAGACAGCGTGTGCTCAAATAACATTTTTCTAATCAAATGGTGGAGACAGCATAAGTGTATTTTATATATACAGGTCCGGATAAAAACAAAACAAAAGCACACTTCAAAATGATCAGTTTCTCTGGTTTTACTTTGTGTTTACAACAAGGACACCTACGTTCGAAGTCTTTTCCTAGATTTCAGCTCAGCATTCGATAGCCTCATCCCCCAACACCTGATCGGGAAGCTGAGCCTTTTGGGCCTGAACACCTCCCTCTGCAACGGGATCCTAGACTCTCTAACCGGAAGGCCTCAGTCAGCAGTTAGTGCAAATAAGGGACAGCATCAGCAAGAACGACGAGTCAGCATCTACAGAGAGGTTAGTAAGAAGGCTAACGAATTGGTGTAAAGACCACAACCTGTCTCTGAACGTTGATATAAAATAAAAAAAGTTCCTGACTTCAGTAGGACACGATCTCTCTCCGCAGACCATCAAGTGCTTCTCTGTGGAGATCGCCAACAGCACCAAATTCCAGGGTGTCCATCTGGATGAGAATCCTACCATCTTGTATGGAGGGACTATCGAGACCATCATGAGCAGCTGCATCACTGTCTGATTTGGGAATTGTGCCTTATCGCACTGCAAGACTCTACAGCGGAGTGGATAATTAGGACAGCCAAGAAGACCATTGGGGTCTTTCTTCCCTCTATCGAAGAATTCTACAACACACACTGCATCCGCAAAGCCAACAGCATTATGGCTGATCAGACACATCCATCACACTCATTCCTCACCCTCCTGCAATCTGGAAAAAGGTACCAAAATATTCGGGCCTTCACATCCAGACTGTGTAACAGCTTCTTTTCACAAGCCATCTGTCTCAACAAAAAGGAACTGGACTGACACACACACACACACTCAGATAAACTCAATCACCGCAAAACAATGGGACTTAACAGACATGTGCAAACAAACTGATCAACAACCATCCAGCAGTCTCACCTATCAACCTGAAACAACATGTATTACCTGTTGCAGTGGAACCTTGGATTGTGAGCATAATTCGTTCCGGAAGCATGCATGTATATCAGAACACTCGTATATCAAAGCTAATTTCCCCCATAAGAAAAAAATCATGGCTGTAGTGATTGAGAGAAGAGGAGGAGGCTGCTGCTGTGTAGGACGACTTACACACACACACACACACACACACACACACACACACACACACACACACACACACCTTCTATACCGCTTTATTCTGTATTCAGGGTCGCAGTATTAAGTCTCCTGGGAGCCTGAAAATGCAACATAGTTATCGCAATGTTTCAGAAATCAGTATCGGTGGAATTTGCAATCACAGTTTTCATGTGTCCTGGCACGCTCTCCACCAGGCATTTACATTGCTTTTGGGTAATTTTACATCACTCTTGGCACAAAAATCCAAGCATCTCAGGTTTGTTTGGCTATCCATCTTCCTTCTCATTAAATTCCAGAAGTTTCCAATGGGGTTCAGCTCTGGAGATTGTGCTGGCCATGACAGGGTCTTGATCTGGCGGTCCTCCATCCACCCCTTAATTGACCTGGCTGTTTGGCATGGAGCATTGTCCTGTTGAAAAACAATCGCAAGAGTTCGCGAACATAGTCAGAGCAGAAGAAAGCAACTGTTCTTCCAGGATACACTTGTCCTTGGCTTGATTCATGTGTCCTTCACAAAGACAAATCTCCCTGACTGAAGCCTTGCTGAAGAACCCCAGATCATCACTGATCCTCTTCCATATTTCACAGGCGGTGCAAGACACTGTGGCTTGTATTCCTCTCCGGGTCTTCATCAAACAATAAGATGACCAGGTGTACACCAAAGCTAAAAACTAAACAGAAAAATATGGAGATTACAATTACTACAGTCCTCTGTAGTCAATTCCGGGGGTCTGTGCATAACTCTGGGTTGTCTGGGGTTTTTTTGGTTCTCATTGGTGGAGAGCTTTTTTCTTGCTTTGAATGACTTCAGCCCCGCCTTAAGACACCAGTTTCAAAACATCCTCACTGTGCTCTTCAACCTACCTTCAGTTTTCCACTTTGTTTGAAGGTCACTTGATGTCATCATAAGTTTGTTGAGTAATATTCAAATAAGTTTGCCGGTCATCTCTGTCAGTAGAGATTTGTTTTGGCCCTCTGCCAGCTTTGTTGTGCCCAGTGTGTGCTACTTGACCTTGTTCTTGTTTACTGCTGTCTTTGAAAATTTAAGGATGCAACCTGACACTTACATCCCTGTGTAGGTAAAGCTAGGATTGAACCCTTCTTTTCCTTTATCATCAACTTTTTTGGCATAGTCAATGCTAATTTTTGGAATTAGCTCTGAGATACTACTATCATTGTTTCTGCCATCCAACTATTCACATTGCAAGAGTTATGATTACATTAATGGTTTTTATACATAAGATTTTATTCAGGTTATCAACTATACAATAACTTAAAGCAGAATGAGGTTTGCTTGTTTTGGAATTCATCAGACACTGGAATAAAATTTGTCATACTTGCAGAGATGCTAATTTAGGAAAAATTAGCAATGTTTATTTTTTTCAGAGCTGTATCAGCCATAAAATTAACGCTACTGCCAGGTGAACTGAATAACACCTATAAATTATATATCAGTAAACTGGCAACAAGATCTTGGACATCTAAACTCCACCAACACCGGCGGGTACCAAAGACAAGCCGGCCCAGCCTGATCCCACAGAAAAGGCAATGTAGCACAAGCCATGGAAAAAGTAAACACTGGCCTGACAGAAAGTTATCACAACACCCACTGCATCACAGCCTGCCACATCTGATCGGGGTATACAGTGGGCCAAAAAAGTATTTAGTCAGCCACCAATTGCGCAAGTTCTCCCACTCATCCAAGAGTGGAGAAGAATGTTATTTTCATCATAGGTATACCTCATCTATGAGAGACGAAATAATAAAAAAAAAAAAATCCAGAAAATCACATTGAAGGATTTTTAAAGAATTTATTTGCCAATTATGGTGGAAAATAAGTATTTGGTCATATACAGTACCCTTTCTTGGCAATGACAGAGGTCAAACGTTTTCTGTAAGTCTTCACAAGGTTTTCACACAAGGATTGTTGCTGGTATTTTGACCCATTCCTCCATGCAGATCTCTAAAACAGTGATGTTTTGGGGCTGTCGCTGGGCAACACGGACTTTCAACTCTCTCCAGAGATTTTCTGTGGGGTTGAGATCTGAAGACTGGCTAGGCCACTCCAGGACCTTGAAATGCTTCTTACAAAGCCACTCATTCGTTGCCCGGATGGTGTGTTTGGGATCATTGTCATGCTGAAAGACCCAGCCAATTTTCATCTGCAATGCCCTTGCTGATGGCAGGTTTTCACTCAAAATCTCACGATACATGGCCCCATTCATGCTTTTCTTTACACAGATCAGTCGTCCTGGTCCCTTTGCAGAAAAAGAGCCCCAAAGCATGATGTTTCCACCCCCATGCTTCACAGTAGGTATGGTGCTCTTTGGATGCAACTCAGCATTCTTTCTCTTCCAAACATGACAAGTTTTTACCAAAAAGTTCTATTTTGGTTTCATCTGACCATATGACATTCTCCCAATCCTCGTCAAGATCGTCTCTGCAGGTCATTCATTAGGTCCCTCCCGTGTGGTTCAGGGATTTTTGCTCACAGTTCTTGTGATCATTTTGACCCCACGGTGTGAAATCTTGCATGGAGCCCTAGATCAAGGGAGATTATCTGTGGTCTTGTATGTCTTCCATTTTCTAATAATTGCTCCCACAGTTGATTTCTTCACACCGAGCTGCTTACCTATTGCAGATTCAGTCTTCCCAGCCTGGTGCAGGGCTACAATTTTGTTTCTGGTGTCCTTTGACAGCTCTTTGGTC